>VMKM01001613.1:0-126785 GCA_008360985.2 Macquaria ambigua | reverse complement strand
ACTAAGAGCAACATTATAACAGCAATACTAATAATAAGAGCAACAGCAACAGCAGCAGCGGGTGCAGAGCAGGAGCACGGGGCAGCAGGTGGCTGCAACCACAGATCCAGACTCTACAGCTCCGGAGGCAGAAACACCTGCAGAAAGCAACAGAAGGAGAGAGAGAGAGAAAGGGGAGAGAAAGCACACAACTACGGGAAGAAGTTGTGTGCAAGCATTGATGGGATATGGGGGCGTACAGATGGAGAGGAAGGGGAGGAGAGAGGAGCTCAGTGCATCATGGGAAGTCTCCCAGCAGTCTAGGCCTATATCAGCATAACTAAGGGGTGGCTCAGGGCTCACCTGAGTCAGCCCTACTATAAGCTTTATCAAAGAGGAAAGTCTTAAGCCTACTCTTAAATGTGAGGAGGTTGTCCGCCTCCCGTACACAAACTGGGATCTGGTTCCACAGGAGAGGAGCTTGATAGCTGAAGGCTCTGTCTCCCATTCTACTTTTAGAGACTCTAGGAACCACAAGAAACCCTGCATTCTGGGAGCGCAGTGCTCTAGTGGGGTAATAGGGTACTTATGAGCTCTTTAAGATATGATGGTGCCTGACCATTAAGGGCTTTGAAGGTGAGGAGAAGGATTTTAAATTCTATTCTGGATTTTACAGGGAGCCAGTGTAGAGAAGCTAATATTGGAGAAATATGATCTCTTTTCCTGGTTCCTGTCAGTAAACGTGCCGCAGCATTCTGAATCAGCTGGAGAGTCTTAAGGGACTTATTGGGGCAGCCTGATAGTAGAGAGTTGCAATAATCCAGCCTAGACGTAACAAATGCATGGACTAGTTTTTCTGCATCATTTTGAGACAGGATGTGCCTGATTTTTGCAATGTTACGTAAGTGAAAAAAGGCAGTTCTTGAAGTTTGTTATATGTGGGAGTTAAAGGACATATCCTGATCAAAGATAACTCCAAGATTCCTTACGGTGTCGCTGGAGGCGAGGGCAATGCCATCTAGAGAAACTATATCTTTAGATAATGTGTTTCGAAGGTGTTCGGGGCCAAGTACAATAACTTCGGTTTTGTCTGAGTTTAACATCAGAAAATTGTAGGTCATCCAGGTTTTTATGTCCTTAAGGCATGCTTGAAGTTTAGCTAATTGATTAGTTTCATCTGGCTTGATCGATAAATATAATTGGGTATCATCTGCATAACAATGAAAATTTATGGAGTGCTTCCTAATAATATTGCCTAAAGGAAGCATATATAAGGTGAATAGAATTGGTCCAACTTTGGCATGCATAGAGGATTCATCATTAACATGTACAAACTGATATCGATCTAAACCAGCTTAGTGCGGTGCCTTTAATGCCAATTAAATGTTCTAGTCTCTGTAATGGAATGTGATGGTCAATGGTATCGAATGCAGCACTAAGATCTAGTAAGACAAGTACAGAGACAAGTCCTTTGTCGGATGCAATTAGAAGGTCATTTGTAACTTTCACCAGTGCTGTCTCTGTGCTATGATGCACTCTAAATCCTGACTGAAAATCCTCAAACAGCTTTTTGTTGTGTAGAAAGTCACACAACTGATTGGCGACTGCTTTCTCAAGGATCTTAGAGAGAAAAGGAGGGTTAGATATAGGTCTATAATTTGACAAAACCCCTGGATCAAGAGTGGGCTTTTTAAGAAGAGGTTTAATTACAGCTACTTTAAAGGATTGTGGCACATAGCCTTTTAATAAGGACAGATTGATCATATCTAGTAAAGAAATGCTAGTTGGGACGGGGTCTAAGAGACACGTTGATGGCTTAGATGAGGAAATCATGGAAGTTAGTAAATGTACAGGTTTTACAGTTGTTTCTAAGGTTCCTGTGTTTGAAGATAAGTCAGTACCAATAGTTAGAATTTTATCATTAAAGAAGCTCATAAAGTCATTACTACTGAGGTATATAGGAATACATGGCTCAACAGAGCTGTGACTCTCTGTCAGCCTGGCTACAGTGCTGAACAGAAACCTGGGGTTGTTCTTATTTTCCTCTATTAATGATGAGTAGTAGGCTGCTCTGGTGTTACGGAGGGCCTTCCTATAAATTTTAAGACTATCTTGCCAGGCTAAACGTGATTCTTCCAGATTGGTGGAACGCCATTTCCTTTCAAGTTTCACGATGTTTGTTTTAGTTTGCGGGTTATACCATGGAGCTAACCTCCTCTGTTTTATTATCTTCTTTTTTAGAGGGGCGATAGAGTCGAATGTTATTCGTAGTGAGCCTGCAGCACTATCAACAAGATGATCAGTTTGGGAGGGACTAAAGTTAGTATAGGAGTCATCTGTTACATTGAGACATGGAACTGAGTTAAATGCCGATGGAATCACTTCCTTAAATTTAGCTACAGCACCATCAGATAGACATCTAGTGTAGGACGGTTTGCCTAATGGCGTGTAGTCCAGTAACAGGAATTCAAAAGTTAATAAAAAATGGTCTGATAAAAAAGAATTCTGTGGAAAGACTTAGATGTTCAATTTCAATGCCATAAACATGAACAAGGTCGAGGGTGTGGTTAAAACAATGAGTGGGTTTATGTACACTCTGACAGAAGTCAATTGAGTCTAATAATGAGATAAACGCAGCACTAAGGCTATCATTTCCTACATCCACATGAATATTAAAATCACCTACAATAATTATTGTATCTGTTTTAAGGACTAAACCTGATAAGAACTCTGAGAATTCAGATAAAAATTCAGAATACGGTCCAGGAGCTCGGTACACTATAACAAATAGAATTGGCTGTAGTGTTTTCCAGGTTGGGTGTGAAAGACTAAGAACAAGGCTTTCGAATGAGTTATAATTTAGTTTAGGTTTAGGTTTGATCAATAGGCTTGAGTCGAAGATGGCTGCAACTCCACCTCCTCGGCCTGAGCCTCAAGGAATGTGAGTATTAATGTGACTGGGGGGAGTGGATTCATTTAGGCTAACATATTCATCGTGACACAGCCAGGTTTCAGTGAGACAGAATAAATCAATATTATGATCTGATATTAGATTGTTCACTAGAACAGCTTTAGATGAGATGCACTCCAACAAAAACATAAACATCTGTATTCCTGATGTACAGAGTTCATTTTTGCAATAGTCATTTTTTGCAAACAATCTCATCTGAAGGTCCATTTAGAAGCTGTTGTCATCTACTAATGGCAATTTGTAGATGGTCAAATTGCCATTTTTTCAGAGCACTTTAAGGACTTATCATCCATGTTGGCTTATACTTTAAGACAGTTTGCTTTTATTATGAGGATTTTGTTTTTCGTCCTGTTTTTTCAAAACGTCAAAAGTATTGATGAAACAGCGAAAACATAAAAAAATGAGAGGGTCGAGATGACCAGCTGGCTTCTCTACGAGCTGATTGGCTGTTGAAACAGGTGACGTACCATCCGTTCTAAAACCAGCCGCTGGTGACTTGACAAGCTGAGTCGCAAGCGATGCCATCAGCCAGCTTGAGTCAAGCTGAGACGGGCCAGTTCACACTGCTGCAACTTTTCCCTGCAAAGTTCTAAAACGGTTTTGTCTAATCGCAAATCTTTGGTCTGAACTAGCCGTTAGGTGACTCACAGTTAGAGCACTCTTACAGCTTAGATTGTCATGACACTGATTAAGAACTGTGTTAGAAAATATCTGGTTCTTTGATAAAAAGTCAAAAGTACATGTCTGTGTCCATAAAAACTTCCAAGCTTAAAATTTTGTTATGTGGGCCGCTAACGGAAGGTGGAAGCCAGTGTGATGGTGTTGAGAAAACTGATAATACAATCTGCCATTTAAATCAATTCACTTTTAAATTCTGGGTCAATTTTGGGTAGAGGTGTTCAGTACATATACCAACAAATCTTTCAGTGCTTGTATTGGCTAGTTTTGTACAGAACTGAACATAACAGTGTGGGCCACACACAGACTGAACGTACTACTGAACTGAAGACAGTCAGAATCAGGCTGTATGAATGGTGATGCATTCAGTTGTACTTACTGAAGTTCATTTGAATGTTGACGTATCTACTGGAGTGAATTTGAACAGTGATGCGACCACTTAGCTTAGGCTTTTGTTCTAAGTGGTTATGATGAAGAATTTTGAATTTGCTACTGCTCTGGATTATTACATAGGAATGTAACAATATCCGGGAGGGTCCTGCATTTTTATGTTAACTAACATTGATGATATAATTAAAAAAAAATTAAATGTGAATACAGAATGGGGAAAAACACTTCCAGAGCCAGCGGCCCCTCCCACTTCACCTATATGGTGTTTTGTTATTGTAGGATTCTAAAACTGTTCAGGTATCTCCCCAGCTTTGAATGAAATGTTGCTAATTATTACTTAACACTTCCCAAATTCCTGGGGGATCTTATCAGCGGAGCCTTCTTCCACACAGCAGAAATCTGTACCATTCCCCTGTGACGTATATGGCTGATACACCAGCCTCCAGCAGGGAGGAGCCCTGCCAGCAGATGACTGAGCTCTTACAGAGTCACACAGATAATAGCATGTACACTGTCCTTGTTTCCACATTGTCTGGAACCACATTGCTTCTCTCTTCCTGTCGACTGCTGCTGTTGGATTGCTGTAAAGTTTTTAATCTTCCAGATCAATAATGTGGAAAGCTGTCTGAGGAGCAGTTTGTTTCTGCTCAGTGAGATGACTTGCTATATTTTTTGAATAACCCCTCTCAGAAGAGTGTGACTGGCAAAGATCTTTTACATGATGATTGTGCAGCAGTGTGTGTGTGTGTGTGTGTGTGTGTGTGTACATTGAGAGAAAAGTGAGTCGAGTAGTCTTCCAATCAGAATGCAACCATACCAAACCAAACCATGATATTATTGTCAGAAGTTGTTGACTCTAATGCTGGAATTACTGAAGCACTTAGACTGTCTGTTCTACTTCCTCCATCTCCACTCCACAAATCTGTAAAACCACAATAGTCATACTTGGTAGCCAGAAATGTTGAGCTTCAGGTTTGAATTTTAAAGAGTCGGCTTTCCCAAATGACAAAAAACATATTTTCTCACTTACCGTCAGTACTATTTTTCCATGTAGATAGTTTTGGTTTTATTTGTCCAGATTGTTTGGTGTTCACAGTGTTACAAAATTACATAAAATATTTCTACAGGTACATTTCTTTCTAGAAACAGTGGTTACTCTGGATAATACACAGACATCATTCTCAACAGTTTTTATTGTAACTGTTTTCTACTGAATAACTACTTCTAGACAGATAGTCATTGTGAATTCATGTGGGGAATTTTAAGATCCCCATAGGATGAATGATTTTGGTGACCCTCTGACCTTTGCTCTAGCACCATCCTTGGGCCAATGTTTTCAATTATATACAGGAAATATTAAAATCTAATGGGCAGATTGCCATGTGTTTTCCTGAACAAATCTATGCTTCCAGGGGATAAAACCTTTTAAATGACCTGATGACCTAAAATGTAGCATCCATTCCTGGTAAGGCTCTAAGATAAGCTAAAACATTGTTATTCTATGAAAGTAGCAGCTGTTAGTCAGTAGTAGGACTTTGAAGCTACATTAATGTTTTTTTTGCCACTTGGGGGCGGCTGAACAAGGTGTAAACACAACATCGACATATTATTGCCTTCTAAAGTTGTATGTTATGTTAAGAATGTTAAAGTTCTTGTCTGTTGCCATTTAGTCATCCCGCAGTCAAGGAGCAACATTATCATTCATTTGGAGTTGTGTTTGTGTCCAACTGATGAATGTAAGATCAATATTCACTATTCTTTTTGCTCTGGTATGGTCTCCACCAGCTCATGAGAAGAAATATCTGGCTCTTTAGCAGCTAAATGCAAGTAGAAATAGGGTTTCATTAAGCATCATGAGCGCACATATGTATTTCCACAATGATTATATAATGAAATAAACAAACCCTACCAATTTTCAGTAATTTCTAAGCTAAGAAAAGTGATGACCCTATCAGTCTTGTCAAATGTCTAATGGCAAATAGCAACAAAATTGCTGTTGGTCCAGTTACTTCTTTTCTGAACAAAAAAACAAACCTCATTCCAGTGAAAAATGTTCACAGTGTGTGATTATCCAGAGTAATGGGGAGACACATGCAGAGACTTGCAGGGAACACCACAAACCAATTTCATTAACTGTCATTGTACTGGGGTGGAGGCAGACATTTCAAAACCTGGACAAATAAAACCAGAACTAATTTGGGTGAACTGACCCTTTAACATTCAGTGCTGAAAGCAGCTATGTACTGGAGTATTAATTGGCTGCATTCCTGCATGTGTGTGACTTGGCTTTAAACATGGAGCCTGTGTGTCAGGTCAGTGTTAGCCTCAAGAAGACTTCATCCTGAGCATGTCCTTCAATCATATATTCATACACCAGCTTCTATATGCTACAGACCAGTCCACTGGAATTGCTCTCTGATGAAGCCCTTGAAAACATGCTGAAGTTGTATTAATGGAAAGATTATGTGCTGATCTGTGTTTATGTTTGCAACTGTTGAGCTGGAGTAGATGTTTACAGCTGAGCATATCTGTCCATTTATAGGTTTTAGTTTGTGTTGTGTGTGGCCAGTGTGAAAAAGCTGTGAGGAGCTCCCAAGACTCCCTGACTTGTTTACCAGTCGTCTCAGGGTTGCAGACATGAATCTGCTCCAGAGCTGCCAAGGCAGAATGGAGGGGGGTACGGGGAGAAGGGAGGCAGTCTTTCTGCTATTCAAACAGAATAATCAAGCTGGATCTCTCTCCAGTTTGAGCTCCAAGCCTCACTTTATCTCTGCACCATGCAGTTTCTCCCTCAACCACGTTATATAGGGCTATCAATTTTGGATGGATAATATAAAGATAGCACCAGGGCCCAAATTTATCAAGCGTCTAAGAATCACTCCTAGGAATCGTGCTGAAGGTTAACCTAGGGCTAAAAATAGTCCTACCTCCAAGTAGTTATTTATGAAACTTTGTACAGTGACTTTCAGCAAAGAGAAGGACAACTCAGTACAATCACACAGCAGTACATATTTTAATGACATAACATAAGTTTCTGTTGTCCATGACAATGCAACGAATGTGGTTGCATGCACCAATCTACTGGCCGAGGACCCATCATGGGGAAACATGGAGGGAGTCCGTTGCACGTGGCACACTCAGTGCGCTAAAGCAAGATCCTGTGTGCCGCACTGTTGCTGCTGCAAGGCGCACTGCAAGGCCACCACAGCGCTTGCAGAAAAACAGAGAGAACAGAATGTGGTTGAGCATAAACTAATGCAAGATGTTGCAACTCTGCTGTCTATTTGATGCTCAATCACCTGATAGAGCAAAGGGGGCCAGTTTCAGCTGTGCTGACAGATTCAAGTATCAACAAACGGTCTGACTGAGATCTAGAGCTCACAACATCCCAGTGGAGAACAGTGGAGGACATAGTCAATGTTCTTAAGCCAATGATCACCCTGAGCTTTTGTCACAGGATATGAATGAATCGCTGCCTGCCACTGTTCCGATGCTCAAGAACATTAAGAAGCGACACTGGTGGCGCATGACGACGATATCAAGGTCACTAAAGCCCTTAAGACTACACTGACCGAGGAGATTGACAGACGATATGATCTCAAAGAGCGACTCCTGACAGGCCGTACCCAAAGCTGTCCAGAGCTGAAAAAAGAATTCACAGCATCCCATCTACCTCCACACCATCAGACTGGATATTCTCCAAGTCAGGTTTTACTGTCAGCAAAACAAGGAACAAACTTGCCCCAGAGCAACGTGAACAAGTTGGTTTTCCTCGCACATAATTTGAAAAGAATCAAGTGGACACAGGTGCAATGAAAGACTGGCTATTATTATTATTTTTGGACATTGTGAACTTGTTTAGCCCAAAGGTGGATAGACTACCCCACTGCAGTGCTTAGGGCCTGCTCTCTGCAGTGTAAAAAAATGATGACCCACTTGATTCTGACTTTTATGTTGTTATTTTAATTATTTATTTATTAGGTATGCTTACTCTATTCAATTTAATTCTATATTTTTTGTTTGTTTGTTTGCTCTGCACTTTACGGCATGATCTGCAGTGCCAAGAGGCCATTCGGTCTTCTCTGCAGTTATTTATTTGTTATTTATTAGGTTTATCCCATTCTATTAATCCAAAATGTTTTTGTACATTTTCTACTACTTTACATGGGTGTTGTTCTGCACTTCAAGGCATTATGATATTTTATGTTAATGTTAAGGAATCGTTTAATGTGGTTTATTCCAACCGTTAAAATTGTTATACCATATTGCCTTTAATTTATAGCTTGTAGGGATTCATCTTAACTTAAAAAGATAAAAATCCAAGGCATGTGTTTGCCTGTTTGTTATTTAAACCTATATTATTTTGTTATGGTCATGTTTTTTATATGCCGAACTTGATGTTAGAATTTGATATGCCGACACTTGACAGCCTCATTTCAGTAGAGTTTTGGACTTGTCTCATTATCAAGTTGTTTCTGTGTGCAAAAAAAGTAGAAAAGTTTTGTACCTCTACCTGTTGATTTCCTACTCTGGTTTCTTTTTTACTGTAAGCTTTGGGCTTTCTATATTCTAAATGGGCATATTTATATCGTTATAAGGTCACCATAATGCAGACGTTTCAAATAATGAGTGAGAAAATGGATGGCACAGTCCTATTATAAAATAGTCAAGAAATTGTTTAATTGGGTGTTTCAGCTCTTTTGTCTGGTGTGGAAAAAATGGAAGTCAAGTATGAGAGTATGAGAGTATGGATCAATGAGCAAAAAAACAAAACATGATTCCATGATCAGTTGACAATACCAACTTGACCAACAACATTTGTCTATGTAAATTCTTAGTCGTGGACACCCCTTATTGGCACCAATACTGACAATATTAAGCAGATTGCATAGGTGATGTGATTTGTTGAAGAGATGTTGAAGCATGTGATTACACTGAGCGAAGCCTTTCTCCCTTCCTGCTGTGTGGACACACAAGGGACAGCCTTCCAAAATCCTGAACTATTCCTTTAAGTAGCATAATTAGTGAGCTCCTTGAAACTTCGAAACAATGATTGTCGAGAGTGAATGTTAGCAATCCTTACCTGTCCAAAACCAGCAGTGACTTTTGAATCCAGTCCAGAACTACATTTAACATGGAACTGTGTCTGTGAACTTGGCACAGTGTGCTGACTTTTGTGTTATTTATGAAAGAAAGTGAAATTGTGTTTGAATCACTTGCACAGTTATAACTCATAGATCCGTCTCTCTCTCCAATAATGGATTCAATTCTAAAGCATCTTCAATAGCTTCCTTTTTCCCTAGTTTCTGCATGCAGAGGAAACTGCAGAAAGAGCTAAAAATAAACAAAACTGCTGAACAGGAGGAAATATCAACTCAAACCCCTTCACTTACATCAGTAAATGGAGGAGCAAAGATATTCAGCTTAAAGTCGAGGATGATTTAGTGCCAAGTTACTTTAATACTCATTTATTACATTATTTGACTTTGCTTGCACATCAGCAGAAGTGTAATCTCTCTTTTCAGAGCACAGTAGTAGTAGCAACGTTGTATTTCTTCAAGTCTTCATTTCAAGTTCCGTAGGTATGATCTAAACAGTGTCTTGATATTCATAGACAGGCATTACAACACAGCTGACTGTGTGATGTGATACATGAGTGTATATATTGTCATCTACACACACAAGGTTCACCTGGGCCCAGACAGTCATCCCTATATGTGTTGTGTATATTGTGTTTGGCTGTGTCCAGGCAATACCTTCATGTCCAATGTCCACTGGATTTTCCTGCCAGATCAGCCTGCAGTCAGTGATGATGATGTGCAGTGAAACTTTGGAGAGCTACACAGTGGAGAAATGTGCACATAATTTGGGAGTTGGCTCTGTTGATACTGAGGAGTGAGCTCTCCCAGTGGGGCCTGAGCACTCTGTGGCTAAACAAGCAGTTAAAATAAAGGACAACACTTATATATGGTCTCACTCTAACATTAGGCAGACACTGAGGAAGGCTGGCATTATTTTTAGCTCCTACAACACCAGATTGCTATGTAACTCTTTAGCAATATCTCCATTTGTCTTGCCTCTGACACACATAATCTCTTCCACTTTCCTTCTGATGTTCTCTTTATCACAGTCTGAGCCACCTATGTATAGTCCTTAGAGAGGAAAACAGATGGCTGTGAGTATCCTCTTCCTTTGCCTGCCTTCACTTGTCATCTCACTGCTAGAAAAAGGCCTCTGGATCAAAGAGGGGAGCTAAATAATACAAATCCATTGGTGGAAAAGGGAGACATGCAGAAAATGAATGCTGAATGGATGGACTGGTGGACTGGATTAGTGACAGGCAAAGCAAATGTTTCAAACTACTTCTAATAAATAAAGAGCAAGAACTTATTGATGTGTTGGCTCTTTGCATTTAATGGTCTCTTACTCTTACTTACTATCTTACTAAAGGAAATAGTGGGATTAACTTTACATATTTGAGTGGCCTTTTTTAAAAAGTCTAGAAGAGTAAAACTAGCACTAGTGGCACCCAGTGGCTACAATATTCTTTATACCCCACATTATCCAAGTGTTTGACTACATGACCAACAAACTATTTTGATGTTCTTAGAACCAAGTTAACAAAGGAGTCAGAGACTTTGACTTCATCGACCTATGAACTCCAGTGCACACTGGAACAGTTTTCATGTGAGACTGTGCTCACTTTGGTTGGTTGGGAATGAGTTGTTGCCTGAAGTGAAGGAGTTCTATTATCTCAGAGTCTTCTTCACAAGAGAAAGTAAGATGCAACTTCAGATAGACAGGCTATGTTACAGAGAATAATTATAGCTAATTATAGAGGCAGTTTTTAATCAGCTAACACACTTCTCAACCTTAAATTACTATTTTGATAAATTTCAATCAGGCTTTCATGCTCTTATAAAGGTTTTAAATTATATTTGTTTATATAGTGATTTAGGCAAGACAACAATTTTGGTGCTTTTAGATCTTCCTGTATCCTTTGTCACTGTCGATCACAGCATACTTTTACATGAAATTAGAACAACTTAATTTGAATTAAATTGTTCTAATTTCTATTTTTTGAGTAAGCTTAACTAAAGACAAACTACCCCTAACTGTTAACTAAATATACTAATAATGTACTATCTAATGTACTAACTAATGTACTATCAAAAATACTACAAAAACTATATGTATAATTTATTAAACAAATAAATGTGTCATTTATCTGTTTACTGATGTATGTGCAATGTGAATGTGCTGTAGAAGTGAAAAGGTAAAAGTAAACTAAATGAAGACATAATGAGAGACGAGGTGTAAACTATTGAGAAAACTAATATGTATGAGTGCGGGAAGGTTACTGACATTTAAATCAGTTGCGTGGCTGCAGTGCAGCCATCACAAGAGCCTTGTGTCAAAATAAGTCACCAAAAACTAATTGACTGATGAATGCGATGCATTCTGGTAGCCTTTTTCTCAGTTTTCTCTGGCTGTAGGGCAGAAAATAACTGTACATTTCTACTACATAGGTGACAGTATTTTAAGAACTCATTTTCCACTGGTGAAAGTTTTCTTTGAGGGATAATTGTAGGTGACGCAGTACATAAATATGTACACAATGCACAGAGTAGGTAGGTGGGTTTGGAGGGGTCAGTGGGAGCCCAACAACAAATTTAGTGGGGGACAGATCGCCAGTCTTGTACAGGGCTAACACATATCGACAGAGTCGCCAATTAACCTAGCCTGTAGGAGGAAACCAAAGTACCCAGTGAACAACAAATAAAGCTTTCCCAGCTGTAGAGCTGTGTATGAAAATAAGAAGACTAGAATATGTGAACAAAGCCTATTATTGCACAAGACCAGATTCAAATGAAGGCTCTGGTTAATGTTTAGAGAGATAGTTGTGTTTCACTGAAATGAATGATTTTTTTGTTTACAGGGGAGCAGCACAATAGAATCAATCAAAATAGCATCATTTCACATGAAATTGAATGCTGCAATGCTGCTGTTAGGCTGGGGCTGCAGGCATGGGACCTGATGAAAGTAATTGAATGACTTTGTAATGCTGTGAGAGGAGCAGCTTTCCTGCGGGGGATAGATCAGAGAAAGCTCAGCCTTGCATATTGTTCAACCCCCCCCCGCTGCACACAGCCAGCCCTTCTCACATGCCACTGTTCAGTCAAACACAGCTAAACCACTTTCTCTTTTCAGTATCACCACTATGTTGCTGCTATAGATGACTGCAGAGTAGAGTAGTAAGTAATGTGAGTAAGCAACATGACCTCTGCAAATTGCAAGGTTGTACTACAACTCTTAATCTAAAACAATATTTTGGGGCAAATATATTTCACAACTACACAGGCTGTGAAAAATACAGCAACAGCAACATAATACAGCAGCAGCTCCAGGCTCTCTAACAGTAAACCTGCAACAGTATACTTTGACTGACTGCAGTACTTGCGGATTTGGTTTCATGACACATGTTGATGTCGCTGCTGTCAAAAATTCAACACTAGTGTAATCCCAGTGTCAGAGCAATGCTGAGCTAATGGTCTTTATGAGGAGGTGAGTACTGAGTGTGCTGAGCGGCCTGTCATGCAGTGCAGCTCGTCTCCCCACTAACATCCTGAGTGGCTGAGGAGGTGTGGAGCTAAACAGTGCCAAGGAGATGAGTCATAGACGACGACAGACTCTGTCGACTCACACTAATTCATTCTCATCAACATCAAATCCTGACTTCACGATCACCAGCACCAAGCTATTCTCAAAGACGCAGCGTGGGACAAAGTCATATTACACCAGCACAGTTAGCATGTATGATGACAGTTAATGCTTTCATTGCTTTCATGCAATGAAATGCTTTCATCAGTACCAGCGTTCATTTTGTAAGCTTTTTTAAGATTTAGTCTTAAACATATAACACATAAACATATTAGTCTAGTTTTAGTCTGTTTTAGACCAAAAATGAGCATTTTAAAGGGGACCTATTATGCTGATTTCCAGCTCTATATTTTTATTCTGGGACTCCACTAGACTAGCTTTGCATGATTCACAGTTAAAAAAAATCCTTATTTACCTTATACTGGCCCTTTATGCAGCCCCGCAGTTCATCCTCTGTCTGAAACAAGCCATTTTATATGAAGGTATTATTGGAGCAAAACACCTGAGCACTTGTGACAGTGGAATTTGTAGTTGTAGAAAATAGTCACACACGTGTAACAGTAAATTATACTTTTATTTAACACTGTTACATTAGCTTGCTATCCAATCGTCTCTTGCTAGTTGCGAAAGATAACCCCTAAGATATAAACAAAAGTATAATGGTGGGTGATATCAGAAAACATACCATAAACATCAGGTGCCAGCTCCTCTGCTGAGTCGGGAAGAAGCTCTTTCTCCAGCGATGTCACAGGGAACGAAGAAGCTGGAGTTATTGTTTGTTGTTGTTGTTTTTCTCGTTTGGGTGCCAAGTCAGGCAGTTGGCATCCATGACGTTGCATTACTGCCACCTTCTGGTGACCCCTGGCTCTACAATGTATTATGCTACAAGTACACAAATCACTTTTGCTCCACATTTACTGAGATATATGATGCAAAAGTGAGAGCGTGCAGAACTTGTCATTTGTGAGCGAAAAAACAGCATTTGAGGCTCGTAGCAGCAGATTCAAGCAGTTGCAGCTATTGACTTTGTGATTGTGTTTGTGATAGAAATATATCCAAGAAAAAAAATATATATTTGTGAGAAAATATTCTACAGGTGTGCAACTCTCATTGTATGGATGCAAATTTTGTTCATGACTTCACATTTTTTATACGGGTGTGTGAATGTGTTTTGCACCATATTCACTGCAGCAACTGTAGTAAAAATGTGAGTATGATTTTCTTAATTTGTGATTCATAGCATAGGATTTGTGCACCTGCAATGAGGAATTTGAGATGGTGTAACTGCTGTGTTGTGTTTGTGGGAGAGAAAAAAATTCTACAGGTTTGCTACTTTGTAAAGCATTTTTCTCTGTGACTTCAAATTTACTACAAATTCCACTGTCACAGGTGCTCAGGTGTTTTGCTCCAAAAATACCTTCATAGTTTTAGCTCCTGTCTCTTTAAGGCCCCCGTCCCTAAAAGCCTACTTTCTTCTGATTGGCCAAACTTCTGGAAGCCTACTGAGGGGCAGCAGCAGCACCCAGTGCTTGTGAGCGCCACCTCATCCTCTTGCAGGTGTGGAGGTTCTGAAAGCAAACTGTAGTAACATAATTTCTCGTTCTCGACTGGAAATGGCAACTTCTCAATCATCTGTAAGTGTTGGAGCCTGAATGGACAGCACGAAAATCTGCAGCAACAAAGAATACAGGAAGTCTCTGTTTGGTAAATATTACGCTCATTAACTGCATATTGTGTGACTTAACAGTGGATTTAGTGTTTCAGTCAAATGCATTATATAAAATGTTTCTATTTATGCCCCTATTAATAAGTGTACTCTAGGGAAATGTGCTAAAATGCCAACAGAAGTGGAAAATGTATGCTGTTAGGAAATAACAAAGGTAACATAGCTAGTAAAATGTTATTCTGCTGTCAGATTCAGGTTACTTCACTCTATGTACCCATAGGTAGATTTGATAACTCTCACTGCCAGTCACTGCGTGCGCATGTGCCCAGCCTGTCTGCCAAACGACTGTGTAGTATCTCCGTATCTCCATGCACTGTCAGTTATTTGTATGCTGGAGTACATTAAATGCCTAGGATACTACGTGCTGTGCCAGATGACCGCATAAAGAAATCCGTCAGCTTCTTGCAAAAGTAGAAAAAAACGTTGGAAACATACTTTTCAGAGCAGTCTGAAGCCTGAGCTTTTTGCTCACAGGGATTGCTTTTATTCATTATTTGTAACTTTGGCCACACTGTAACAAAATGCTGTAAGAAAACAGCCAAATTCTGACAGTAACATACTGTGTCCCATTAAAGCTGTACTATACTGTAGAAAACAATGCATTATGGGCAATATTTGCCGTTTCCCATAAAATACTGCAATATACTGTGAATAGCGTTGCATTCTGGGAGTGATGTTAGAATCAGTGGCCCGTGAATACAGAATGCGACACGTGAAGCAATCTCTGGACTTTCTTTTCAAGGATTATCCATCTGAATCCTGCACTTTATGAGAAAATCAAATGGTAAGTTAAAATACATTTTATCTGCCTGGCGATGTTTGCTTACCATGTACTGTCATCTTTAAATAAACTGCAACTCAAAGCTAAGTTAGCTTGCAGCACTCTCATGCTGTCCTCTTAACTTGCCATACTGTGACTGGAGAGTAACGCTACAGCAGTAACGTTAACTTTTTATTATTATTTTGTAGGAAAGGCCAATTTCTGAATAGTTCAAATACTTGTATACTCATATTGGTTTTTCTTTGTTCGGTTGGTTTGCAGCTAGAAGCATTATTGTGCTTATAGGAGTTTGTCCTCTCTTGTGCATTGTCACCGGAATGGCTAACATTAGTTGTAGCTAACATTAAAAGACTTTAGTAGTGCGAGTTAAAGCAAACTTTTGAACCATAAGTTTAAAAAATATTTAAAGTGACAGCAACGACAACTGACAATTTCTCCAGCAAGCAAGCTTGGTGAGACTCCGCTACCAGGTAACATTAGAGCTTGTTTGGTAGTGTTCGTAGCGGTAATGTGAGTTTTAAACAGATTTTTGTCATACGTTTGATGTGTGTGGTGCAGTCATTTATTTGCCATTTGAGCCAGTCGAGGTAGTAGCAATTAAGGTACAAAGGACATGTAGTGGGCATGTTTCAGTTAAAGCTGGGGTAGGCAAAATCTGTGTAACATAGGCAAAACATTCCGCCTCTCTCTCTGCTGCCTCGTATCACTCCGCTAAGCCCCTCCCACCAAACCCACAACTTCGACAGGCAGCAGAAGGAGTTGGTTCCCCTGCGAAACCGTATCCCTTGTAGCGCTCGCTCTCCACGGCGTGAGCCTCACCGAGACCGCGGTCCCTCCCGCCGCTACTTGTCTTCTCAAAGACGCCCCTCCAGCTCTTCGCGGCCGCAGAGCAGAGTGCCCCAGGCTTCAGAGGCAGCTGCAACGCCGTCCAGCAGCGGGATGAGAGGCTAGTACACCACACACACACACACATACTGTCCCCCGTCAAAAGTTATTCCTCACTGTGTCATCATGCCTCTTTGCCACTTGTCGTTACGAGTGCCATGGCATTGAACGTAATGAAGTAGAGGTCTGCTCTCAGACCACCTGAATTACAATATGCTACACGGTTAATATGGCATTTTTGCCCAATGATGCCAAAAGAAAACTGCCTATTCAACCTTTAATGCTTACAATGCAGTATCAGTCTGCTTGATACTCTTCTGCCAAAAGCTTTTTTGTCAGCATTGATGCTCTTGAGTCATGATATGGCAGATTTAGCTAAAACATTTGTGTTTTTGTATTGGCAGTTTTTATTGTTGTTGGATTTGCTATCAAAATGTTCCCATGCCAGGTCTGTGCTAGTGAATGTACCACTGTAATTCATAGGAATATTCCAAACTCAGCTTTCAAGTGTGCCTTGCCTGACTGCACAAGGACATTCCAAAACATTAGCAGTGTTTAAATCCCATGCTTACAGACATCATAAAGGCAAAGATTATGTGGTACAGGAGATCTATAGACAGGAAGGTGCAGGTGGGGTTGAAAGAGCAGAGGTCTGTAGTCTCATGGAGACCACATTCTGTCTACAACGTTGCCACATAAATGCAATTCCAGCTCCTGCCACTGAGGATATCAGAAGCAAATGGCCTTACCTCTTTAATCAGAGGTGCATCTATGCTCATTTTGAGCTTCTCCCAGACCTTAATGTGCTACATCTCCTAGAGCTTGCCATGGAAGAATGTGGGAGAGTAATCACAGAATACTTCTGGAGCAAACCTACCAACAAAGATGTCCAGACTGTCCTCTCCCAGGGTGAGGACGCTGAGGTGGCACTCCATGTTGTCCAGCTGCTGATGGCCCACTTGGCTCATCCTTCTTGCAGATGTTAGTTTGTTTCTCTTCTTCATTTACGTATATTGAATTGAATTGTTGCCAGCTTAAAAATCGTTTTATGAAATTAATATTCTCACTACAGTTTAATTGTCTGTGCCCTACAGTTGTCAGCCACAGTGGCTGATGTTGAGACGACCCTCACCCTACCCCTGACTCCTTGTCTAATACTGCTCTGTATGTACTCAGTGAATTGACATACTGTATATTGCATATCAGATGAGCTTTTCAACTTATCTGTATTCCAGAAAAGCATGAATGTTCTTCCAAGTAGGGATATTTAGTCAAGATGCTTTCTGAAATTACACTAATTTAAAATTTCAGGTGGAACAGAGAATATGACTGTTGATGCTGGATGATTAGTGTGGAAGGCCATGTCACAAAGGTTGATGTCATCCATTGTTGATGTCCACCTTTGTGACAGGTTTTGCTGCTCTGTTTTCAGTGTACTACATCTTGAACCTAGAGTACCAAGAGAAGGCTGTCTATACACTTGAATTACAGCTGGGGTAGGCAAAATCTGTACAACCTAAGCAAAACTTTCTGCCTTTCTCTCTGCTGCCTCATATCACTCTGCTAAACCCCTCCCACCAAACCCACAACTTAAGTTAATAAGCTGAAGCTCCATGTGGAGGGACGTGTTGCTGCAGGCAAAAGAGGTGTTGGACATTTATCATGAGTTGCAGGATTTTCGGCAGGATTTTCCGCCATTAAACAGGCTTTCACCATCTGAAGAAACGTGTACGCGCGTCTGCATTTGGAGAACAGCCAATACAAACGCACCGTCTTTCTGAAATAACCTGTGATTGGCTAAAGTCTCCCGTCACGGGCTAGATTTTCTGAAGCCTGAAAACAGAGCCAAGAGGAGAGGCAGAAGTAGAAGTTTGCTCTCAGACCACTTGAATTACAATATGCTGCATGGTTATTATGGATTTGTTGGCCAATGACGCCATAACAATACTGCCTACCCAACCTTTAATTCAAAGGTAAGGCTTGTGTTGTCCATTGTCCTTTTCTCTCTCTCTCTTTCTTTTTTTTCACATTCATCATGCGCATCTTGAGCCCAGACTTCATGACCACATCATATAGTAGCAGACGTTATTTTGATCCAACCTCTAATCTCAGACTACTGTGTTTTTCAGGCGCTTCACTGGAATCAACCCAGAAAGAGGGACAATGGCCAGCCAGGCCAAGATCACCTCCAAGAGGACAGGGGGAGTTGTTTAGAAGAAGTCTGCAGCAGTCAATCCCTACGTCTCAACTCTTCTGCGGAAGCTCATGGACTTTTAGTGGAATTTCATGTAGGCAAGTTGGAGCTCTCTACCCAGGCCACGGTTATTTGCCATTTTTTGTCTGAAATTATGTACGTGTAACCATATTCTTGTATTCCACTTGTGGGTATTCCTGCTGTAGAATACTGCAGAAAAACTACTATTTATATAAATAAGAATGGAACATGTTCACTAGTCCCAGGGCAGGAGTGCTCTTGTAGGATATATAGTATCAGTTTTGCCTTTTAAGGTTACTGTGTATTAACTGGGTCAGCAGAATCTGCGCAGATCCTGGATCAGTTCTATTCTGAGAGGACTCGGAGCCTCCTCTTTATGTTTTAAGAGACCTGTTTAAGTTAATTTAAAAAAGCTTGCTTTGAAATGCTGAGTTAAGCTAAAACTGTTGAGTCAGAATTTGTGCAGTCAGAATTTCACTCTTTTTGATTGGTTATTGCACACATTTACTTCATATATGTCACTTCTTGGTTTCCCCATACAATGAAATTGCAGGAGTCCCACGTTCTGTCCCTCACACATACTATCTCAGACACCACTGTTCAAATTTGTGTGTTTGAGTATTTGAAGGGATGATGTATCTTGCCAGTGTGTTGTGAAATGTATCGATTATGGCAATTTGTCTGATGGAGGTACTTTAATTTTGCCTAAAGGACTCTGGTCTGACTGGCTAGATTGTACACCATTTAGATAAAAAAAAGAAATCTATTTCATATTTTCCAGTTTGTGTGAAAGTTGAAGTCTCTCTCCTTGTAGATTTTATGTTTGTGGGATCCCACTGACAAATTGTGCATTTTGACAATGCGACGATACTCGCAGTGACAAGATGCATCACCCCCCTAAGTTTATTAAAAAGTTGATTAGTGTTATCACATTTAATGAATGAATGGATAACTGCCATGTTCTGTTATGCATACCTGATATTTCCAACTGTAATGGGAAATGGGAAACTGTTTGTATCAACAAATTAAAAATAAAAATAAATGTTGGGGTGCAAAACTGATCTTATATTTTCTAAGTCTCTTGTTTTCCATAAAATGTTTTTTATTGCCGCATTTTAGTTAACTAAATCATTAAGTATGTATATGTTGTACAGAATTAAAATTGCTAATCAAGCTTACAGTAAAGGCAGTGCTTAATTTATAGTAATTGGCTGTCATCAATACTGCCAGTAATATGCTCTATTAACAAAAATGACTACATAGTTAATGTAAAAAAACAAAACAATATTGCACTGGCTACCATGCTGCCACTAAATTCAATAAAATATAGAGCTATACCGTGTTTTAGTACATGGTATTATAACAGTAATAAACTGTAAATTAAGTTTACAGTAACCAAATTGTAGAAAAACAGTAATGTACTGACAACCCTGCTGCCAGCAGTCTACTGGAAAATCAAGAAAATGCAGCAATGTATTGTAATTCAGTACATGGTGTTATTACAGTAACATACCTCTGGCAACCCTGCTGCTAGTATTTTACTATTTCAGTCAGGACCACTTTAGTCAAAGAAAACCTAATTTTCATCTGCAGTAGTTATTTTTGCCGGCATGACTCTGTTCTGGGAGCTCCCTGCCCTTCCACGTGCATACGTGGAAAGCCTAAGATAGGTAGAGCACACATCAGGCTTTCCATGTATGCGCATAGAAGGGCAGGGAGAGCAGCAGCAAAGACCCCAAAATGACCATACCATGCAAACCTCCCTGCCCTTCCATGTGCTTACATGGAAAAAATGGTAGTCAAGTAAAAGCTGGGCCTCCAGTAATGGCCGGGGACGTGGTCGACACAAACAAATAAAGGCTGGCCCCTGTTATAGGCCGAGAAAAAACAAGTGTGGATAAACTCCGGTGGCTGTCATATTATGTAAATGCCACTATAGTAAGCATTTCCATCGCTTTAATTAAATAAATTCAACAATATCATCATGTTCAACACCTTGTTGTTCTGGACTACTTATCTCAAGTGTTATTGTCTGATTTCAGTCACTGCCGTTGTATGTGTGTTAATGTCTCAGCCAAACTGTATGATGTAGTAACGTACAAGTGCCACGATATGGCAGTAGTTACATTTCAAGTGCCGTATGGAAACTTTGCAAGTCAATGCGTTTTCCACGACACGTTTCCTGCAAATGTTTAACAATAAAAGCCTGGTTAAGAAATGGGGGGTAAGGGTTTCTGTCCACTGACACGCTAGAGGGCTTTTAATTTGAAACAGATACAGGAAGTGTTGAGTAACAGCGTGATGCAGTAACTTTAATGGGTCAAATGGGAGCGGATCAAAACGAGGCTTCGTACTAAAATATGACCAATTATAGTTATCAAATAGAGGGAAGTAGAAACAAAGGCCTGCCACTAATACAAGTCTGCTTCAAATAAAGGCCTGTTACCTTCTGCAGTTCAGGTAAATAAAGGCCCTGGTCACCACTTGAGGAAATATGGCAAGTAGGAAAGCCAACCAGACTAAAATGACATGCAGTAAGGCCAACTGAAAAGAATGGAACCACGGAGGAGACTGGGGCC
Source organism: Macquaria ambigua (assembly GCA_008360985.2). Classification (NCBI taxonomy): domain Eukaryota; kingdom Metazoa; phylum Chordata; class Actinopteri; order Centrarchiformes; family Percichthyidae; genus Macquaria; species Macquaria ambigua. Next base: position 105,920 of record VMKM01001613.1, on the reverse strand, counting down.
GCATTTCCCAGTGATCTCCGTGGGACTGTGATGCTATCGATGTTTGCTGGAGTGATGACATGGTTCAGCATCACCTGCGCCGGCCCCGCAGTGGAGGAGGAATATGGGCCAGCTGGGCCCGGAAAACGGACTTGCTGAAGGTGCCAATCTCCGGTTTGGCCTTCAGGACTTGGATTCTGGAGGTCATGTTGGCGAGAGATGACTGGATGCTGAATAAGGCTGACAGGATCGGGTTGTCCTCCAGGTCCGCGGAGTTGGCTGCTGCGGCTGGGACTCGTGCTCTTTTGGACAAGGGAGCGGCGGCCGGAGCTGGGGGAGCAGTGTTTTCTTTTCTCGACAGCTTTCCAAATGAGAGCTCTGGCGGATGGAAACAGCGCTCTCTTCACAAATGGCTTCTTCTGCTTCAGATCACTGATGCTGAGAATCCATGATGCAATCGATCTGCCATGGATCCTCATCATGGTTGGATCGACATGACAAGCAGCAGTGTAAGTTGAAGCGGACAGCCTGGATGTTCTCATGTGGGGGAGCTGTCTGGACTAATGCTATGCTCAATTAATCTACATGACAGTATTTTACAGTGCACCTTTAATGTGAACATCCGACATTGTAACATAATATGACAGAAAATAAAGAAAAGCATAATAGGCCACCTTTAATCAAACTTTAACAAACTGCTTTCAAATAAGAATTCATCCAATTGATTTTAGGCTTAAAGATTTAAACAGAAAATTATACACACTTATACTCCAAACTGCTTGCAATTTTACAAGAAAAAACATTAAAAATGGATCTGAGGTGGATGTGTACAAGAAAAGACAATTCAGCAGTGAGAAGAAAAAAAATCTACCTTCTTCTTTCCGACAATGGGGTACACCTAAAAAATGGGGCAAAATAATAGGTTCTGAATAAAATTACCTATGGAAGGAGCCCAAAAACAATTTGTCACACCACAAGAGCAAAAACCTTAATTTGAAGGGTGAAAGGAAAGGTGCACATAGTATGTGTATGTCTGTTCGTGTGTGATTGTATTGTGTAAAGTTGTATGACCAAAAACCTCTGTGGTAGCCATAACAGTATTTAGATCGTATCTGTTAAGTTTGAGACCGGTCACACTAAGACACACTCTGCAAAGGGTTTTGATGGCATTGCCAGGAGGCCACTTTGATGTACAAAAATCCAAAAACCATTCCAGTTTCCTCAGTGATTGCATGGGACAGCCCGTCCTTGTATTTCTGAGTCTCCTGTCAGGTGTTGGAGGTCCTAGGCCTCAATGGACAGTTTGCACTTAAAAACGTCTAGACCACTTTGCCAAAGGAGTTGCCTCTGTGTCCTCAAAGTCTTCTTCCTCATCAGTCACCTCGTCCTCCCACCATCTTGGTGGCACACTGTAAGTGATGTAGTCACCTGCATTCCCTCATCATAATTTTCAATGATGGCTTGAGCTGCTACTGTTGGGTCAATGAAACAACTAGAGGAGAAAACTTTTTGTCCCTGACATCAATGTTAAGATGAGTCCTCAATTCCAGTAGTGCAGGTACAACCAGGGATAGGGAACTGGCGTTACTTTCAAGCATCTTTGTGTGTTCTACAAATGGAAGGAGCTGATCTCTGAGGGTAGCCAGCTTCTGCCTGCCACTCACTGAGTAGCAGGCAGTTCAAGCCCATATCGTCAACTACCTGTGTAAAGCCCCCTTTCGACCAAAACGTTATAGGAACTATGGAACCTGAGGAACTAAAACTCCCATTTGCACGTTCATGTTCGCGTTTCCAACACATCTGAAGAACCGCAAATATTAGGCAAATTAGACCCATGGCGGATTCAAAAACAACGATGGGGCTTGAAATGCAATTTTTACACGAGAAAACACAGAGTCAACCTGTTGTTTGTATTTAAAGTTGCATGACTCAGATGTTCGAAATCGAAAGCTTTCGATTTACCAGTCGATCTACATTCCAACCCTCACCTATGGTCATGAGCTTTGGGTAGTGACCGAAAAAATGGATACAAGCGGCTGAAATGAGTTTCCTCCGCAGGGTGGCTGGGCTCACCCTTAGAGATAGGGTAAGGAGCTTGGACATCCGGAGGAAGCTCAGAGTAGAGCCGCTGCTCCTTCGCATCGAAAGAAGCCAGTTGAGGTGGTTCGGGCATCTGATTAGGATGCCTCCTGGATGCCTCCCTTTAGAGGTTTTCTGGGTTTGTTTTAGACCACCCCTAGTACACCCCTTCATGGAAACGGTATTCCCTAGTGGCAGTGGCCTCTTTCAGCAGGATAATGCACCCTGCCACACTGCAAAAATGGTTCAGGAATGGTTTGAGGAACACAACAACGAGTTCAAGGTGTTGACTTGGCCTCCAAATTCCCCAGATCTCAATCCAGTCGTGGTCTGTGGGATGTGCTGGACAAACAAGTCCAATCCATGGAGGCCCCACCTGGCAACTTACAGGACTTAAAGGATCTGCTGCTAACGTCTTGGTGCCAGATACCACAGCACACCTTCAGAGGTCTAGTGGAGTCCATGCCTCGACTGGCTGTTTTGGCGGCAAAAGGGAGACCTACACAATATCAGGCAGGTGGTCATAATGTTATGGCTGATCGGTGTATATTAGTATTATTATTAACAGGCTTACTGTTTCCCCCATTCCCTGTCTTTGTAATAAACTAAACTTACTGTCTCCATCTTCACATTTAATGGACAGACATGAAAGTGGAATTGATCTTCTCATCTTACTCATAGCAAAAGAGCAAAAAGGCGTATTCCCCAAAATGTCAAACTATTCTTAACGTTCCCCCACCACGCTTTTCTTCTTGTTCCTGCAGTTGAATTTTTGAGCTTCTCTGTACAGAATGATGTACAGAGTTTGACACTAGAAGGATGTTTTCACATTGATCTACTGAAAGTGGAAAGTTTCTATGTGCTCATTGAAAATCTCATTTTCAGGGGCGGGCCTACAAGCATGATTTGTGACATCACAAGTAGTTTGGAAGCCAATCCTGGTCCAGTATTCAACTTGCAAAAGTGCGATGTGGAAACTTTCAGCCTCCAGTGAACATACACTGAGAATGGACTGTGAAGTAGGAAACACCTGTTGTCCAGCAGTTCAATCATTATAGATTATAGATGTCATTTCAAAGATTTTAACAAGATAATTGAACTTTTTTTGTGAAAAGAACACATCATATACACATTATTATTCAAAGTAGAGCTATTTATATACATGTTAAAACATATCGGGAGGGCATCTTTGAGCATTTCTTTGTACTATTATCTGATAATTACCTAATCACATCTAATCTGTCTTTATTAACAGGCTATGTACCACAGTCAAAGTAGTTGTTATTAAACCTCTTCTTAAAAAGGCCCACTCTTGATCCAGGGATTTTATCAAACTATAGACCTATATCTAACCCTCCCTTTCTCTCTAAGATGCTTGAGAAAGCAGTCGGCAATCAGTTGTGTGACTTTCAAACAATAAGTTGTTTGAGGATTTTCAGTCAAGATAGAGTGCATCATAGCACAGAGACAGCACTGGTGAAAGTTACAAATGACCTAATTGCATCAGACAAAGGACTTGGCTCTGTACTTTGTTAGATCTTAGTGCTGCATTCAATACCACTGACCATCATATTCTATTACAGAGACTGGAACATTTAATTGGCATTAAAGACACAGCACTAAGCTGGTTCAAGTCATATTTATCAGATCAATATCAGTTTGTACATGTTAACGATGAATCCTCCATGCACGCCAGTCACGGAGTTCCACAAGGTTCTGTGCTTGGACCAGTTCTACTCACCTTATATATGCTACCGTTATCCAATTTTATTAGGAAACACTCTATAAACTTTCAGTGTTATGCAGATGATACCCAATTATATTTATCGATCAAGCCAGATGAAACAAAGTCATAGACCACTGTATAGGCCTCGAGAAGCTAAATTGAATCTTCTTGTGAGTTGGGTCTCTCAGACGCCCCCTCCTGAGGTTGACACAGAATACACATGTTGGGTGCTGATGATTTCAATGTCTCCTGAACTTTTAGAGCATTAACTTAGCCCAGCCCACACCTTTTGTTTAGCATGTTGTTTCCTGTAAACCTGAATATAATCCTGGCCATAAACTCACTCTGGTCAGAGAGTATCGTACAGCTTTGTTGTGAACTTCTGTCTCCCCTGCTCAGTGAATAAAACTTATCTGACCCAGCCACAGAATTGGACCTGAAAGAATAGTTTTTCTTCCACAACAGTTATTAAGGCTAGAACCTGCTTCTTTTGGCTGCGCGTAGGCAAAGGTGCACAAAGGTCGTTCCAAGACATTCACATGGCTGTTTCTTTTATAATTGTACTTGAGTATAAGGTTGACATGTTTTTTCTTTTCCATTACGAACCCCCCTCCTGATAGGATGTTGGATCAACCAATCAACTTTCTTGATGCTCAGATCCACACACACATTGTTAATATTTTGGGAGGTGTGCATGCCAGCTCCTCTGCAAGCCTGTGCGACCTAGGGTACACCCTTCTTTGTGTAGACCCGCAGAGGCGTTTGCATGTATTTTCGGAGAACCATAATTCCAGCCTTGCGCACTGGCCTCGGGTATACCCTTTTCGCGAAATGAAAATGAGACTCGTCTTTCCCTGCTGGGAAAGATGACCAACAAATTATTATAAATTATTATATATGACGCCTCCCCTTAGGCCGTATTCAGACAGAATCAGGTGCTGTGGCAAAAATGCCAGTTTTCCCATCCATTTGAACCAGGGTACTGCGTTCAGGGTGCTGCGGTGGGGGTCGCAGGGGGTGCCGCAAAAAAACGCATCAACTTTTGGAGAAACGCAACTCGACATCACGCTGCGGCAGCCAATCACACCGGTGATCAGACTGGCAGACGCCCAGGTGAAGAAGAACTTTGTTTACCTTGTAGCATTGTAGCATTAGCTGTTTACTGTAATATTCCACTGTTTACTGAGCAACTGTGAATATGGAAGAAAGATCGATCACCGCTGCGATGACTGTACATCAGCTGTTCAACCCTGCCACGAGGGAGTACAAAGACGTTAATCTCCGTGCAGTCGCTTGGCCTGATTCTGTCTGAAAGCGGCCTTAGAGGTTTTCTAGACACATCCAACTGGTAGGAGGCCCTGGGTTAGACCCAGAACATGTTGGAGGGATTATATATCTCATCTGGTATGCGTTGCTAGGGAGAGGAACGTCAGGACAATCAATGACAATGGAAATTATTCCTCAAATTATTAAATCAATTTTGGGAAAATGTAACTTCAGGATGAGATTCAGCAAAAATTGTAAACAAAAATGGAGCTGAATTATACCAAACATTCACTTGCCTATCCAAACAAAAATAAACCAAAATACAAATTGCTTACCTACAGTCCTACTGTGGCTAAAAAACAAACAAACAAACAAACAAAAAAAACATGAAAATATAGATAGCCCAAACAGAAAACTCCTCACCCTTACAACCCCCAGAGCCACCATAATCAATACATAATGTCATCCACAATATACTGCACATGACCAAACAGACGACAGAATGCTGGCTGTTTGGAAGGCTGGTGGCAGCTGGTCTTATATCCCCAGGACTGCCAGCTGAGAACCAATCACTTTCTACACAATCTTTCAAACCAGTCAGTAAAAGCAGAATTTAGGAAGGAAGAAAAAAACACATAAAAAAAATCTAAAACACTGTGGTATGCTCTGGGAAGTGGTTGTCAGTAATGTTAAATCCAGGAAATTTGTTGTAAAAAGACTAAGATATGAAAAATGTTGGTATGGTCCTATAAGCATCAGAATCTCTGCATTATAATTTCAAGGTGTTTAAATACATACATGTTGAAACTATAGCCTTCATGTTAAAAGACAGAAATGGCATGGTGTTGTGGGAGAAAAATGCAGCTGCTTTACTTGCTTAAGGACTCTGAAGGATTGTGTAATGATAGAAAACACCAGCAGAACAGGACCACAGAAATCCTTTTCAGGGGGGTGTTAGCTTCTAGTTTACTTAATCTCAACTGTACACTGCATCTTTATAATTGTCTTCCTGGCATAGCTGCTCTCTGGCAAAGTAATCCTGTCTGAGCCCAGAGTGATGCTATGAGACTGCATGAAAGATTTGGCAGTGCAAACAGCCTGAAGGCAAGAGAACATACCAATCTCTGAGTGTCAGGGCTGCTCCTAGAACAACATGAACACACTCATACTAACACAAAAATCATTTCAAAACACATATGTGTGTCTTTAGGAAAGGTTGGTTTCCATAGATAAATATGCGAAATGACCCATACTGCACATTCATATAAAATGACATTGTGAACTGTGCATTTAGTGATCTATAGTAGGTATGCCTTTTTATCATACAGACAGTCAGACACCTTTTGTAGGGGTGAGCGACATGGACAACATCCTGTATCACAGTACTGGATTTTATGTCATGATATCTATATATACCATGACATAGTACATTTTCTGGAAAATCGATTGATTTCAGACATATATTCATCATCATGCCTCCCACAGACCAAAACTAATGGTGTGTTTGGGTTTAGTGGTACAGTCGAAAAGTTCAAACTTTACTAGCTGGATGTTGTACACTCAAACAGCCTACAAAGTGGTAAATCCCTGTGTTTTTACAACAGCACATGAGCGTCAACTGGCTAACTACCATACCATATACCATAATACATATACCACAATACTAAACTATACTATAATCAAGGGCATAGGTTTGGTTTCAAGGTTGGTAGGGACCCATGGGTGGGATGTGATATGTCAAGGAGGCAGGTACCTCAGAAGTGATGGTAAGGTTAATTTTGTAAACTATTTGCTTGGTGTAAACTGCCATTAATGGTCTCAATTATTTATTCATTTTTATTTATACTGTTTTTGTTGGTGCAAAAACAAAACAGTAGTGACTTTACAGATACAACAATGATAGAAACAGCTAAAATATGCAAAGACAGACAGAGGAGAAACAGGGTGACGTACAGAACTTGACATGATGCATAAAACAAAAACCAAAATAAACATGGATGAAATAATAATAATAATAATAATACCAACATGCATTTACTGTGATTTAAATTAGTGTAATAACCGAGTGTTTTAGGGGAAATCTTTTAAATATGGCATGCATGTTTATGTGTATGATTGTGTGTATGGGTGAAAAGCAAAAAAAGATAATAATGATAATAATAATACATAATATTAAATAGGTAATAATAAGGGAAGAATGAAAAATAAGTAACTAAATAAATAGTTTGTAATTGATATTTAGAAATGTCAGCTATTGTAGTATGGGGATCCTGGCAGGGCTTGAGAACCGTCTAAAGTGGGGGCACTGATGTCACTGGCAGTAGGTGGAGGTTGTTACCTGGGTGAGGATGTGTCCATATATGTATGTATGTATACTGGTTTGTGTGACACGGGTAGGCAAGTGACATTGATGGGGCCCAACAACTGTGAAATGAATCTATTTGGGTGTTTTTTTAATGCTATTTTTCTTTCTGTTGAAATGTACTCAGATAGTAGAAGGTGCCACTGGGATGTTGAGAGGTCTTTCCAGGTTAGTAAGATTGTCTTTTTAGTGCTTATTAAGGCATGGGTACCACATTTTGATATAGTCAGCAATTTTAAATTTTAATTTTAAAATAACTCAGGTTTTTTGCTTTTCTGTTTTATGTAGAGGGAGTACGTTTTTCAGCTTACAGACTAGCAGCAATATTGTGCACAAGTAAGCATATTCATACGACCAACTGAATGCAACCTTTCTAATCACTTAAGAAAATAATAGAAAAACAAAGTGACAGTAATAATGGAAACACGTTTTATTGGACTATATGTTTCTGTGGTTGTAGTTTCATTGCACAGGTATGTTCAGCTCACAGCTTGTATGTGCATGAACTTACAGTCAGACACAAGCAGCCATTCATTATCTGGGAGAAGAGAGAAGGATCAGCAATCAGTCCACATAGTGAGCAGGGACCAAGCTGAAACACTGATCTCACTCCTGTGCTGCATTCAGACCATCAGAGGAAACAAACTCACTAAGCTACTTATTTGATAATTCTATCTAGAAAGTACACACATCCTCTCTCCTGGCCTGTATCCCCACCCCTCCACCTTTCTGACAGGAAGAGGACAGAAAGAAAAAAAGCAATAATAGAAGAGTGCAAAATTAAGCTATGCCTTTGGTTATTCCAACATCCCCTTTGAGATAGGTACTCAATTTAAGTTATTCCCCTGTGTAGCTGTTTCCCAACAATAATATGATTATTCTTACATAAGCAATAGATCAGATTGCAAAAGTTATGAACTCAAAGGGAATATTAATGCTGGACTCACCTACCCAGTCTCAAAGATTGTTGTGTGCCATTAGATAATTTAGTTTTGCTTGGTCTGAGCAGATGTACTGTAATCTGACATAATGCTAAATCAACAGATTCTGTTGTCAGTGTGTGTGTGCTGCATGATTTAACCTGACACTTACAGAGCTGACAGGCAGTTACTCACTTACAGGTGGAGGAAACAAAGTTGAGCCTCTTGTCTTAGTCATGGTGGACATTCACCTGCTTTCACTTACTTTGTACACTTGAATGCATATTGTATATCTATCTGCAAGTTCCACAGAACTCTTATCTTACATAGTTCATACTGCAATCACTGCCCCACATCTCAGGTGATTTTTCTAGCAAAACATATATTGTGTGTAAAAACTGCTTTTTCTGCTCAAAATTAGCTTGAAGTATGAGTATGTAGTATGTGTTTGCTGGATTTGAAAGTTTGTTTCAGCCGAAATCTCTCGCCCCTCCCTAACCACGACAAAAGAGGCAGGACTCTGAGGTCTATGTTGGCCTCCCCGACTGTTGTCGCAGTATAAAAAGCAGAACACTAGCTATCTGTAGCCTCAGTTTGTGCCTTTCACACATAGTTGCTGGTTGCATTGGCATTAGCGAGCAGTGGAAAAACGACGTCGTGCATGAACAAGATTTATTCGAAATCATCTCAAGATGTGTATACAATATGTATGTCCTTGGTGCTTGGACAGAGATAGGAAAGAAAACCTTCATGTTGTTTGAGCTCCAGCCATTTGGAAGTCTGCAGAAAGAACTGAGGAAGTTGATAACTAACTAAAGAGAATAAAAAATGTTTTAATAAGATATTTTCATGTTATGACACTCATTTCTAGTTATTACTACATACCTAATTCTATTTTGTCAAGAAACATTTCTTGTTATAACAACATATCACTTTACTTATTATATCACAAAACCTTCCAGTTATTAAAAAAAGTAAAACTTTATTTTTAAAACATGAAACTTTTGTTCTTGTAATGATAAATTGGTATGTTGTTAAAACAAGTACAAGATCCAGTCAGTGCCTAAAGAAAGGACACTGTATCTATAAATGCTAGAAATAATGATTCACTGGACACTGGGTACTCATGAGCTGTTCTGTTCCCCACATGTGTAGTTTTAAATCCACATACATGTTTTACATACATTGAGTTTTTTTTTACTGTAATCTGGACAAAAACACATTTATGATGACCAGTAACCACCTCCTTGGTGCTCCTTTGCTGATTTATCAAGCAACAGATGTGCTGTTACTGAAAAAGTAAGCTTTCCATGAAATCTGTTTCTTTTTTTTCATTTGTGGTTGAACAATCCTTATAGAAATGTGCCACTATTCAAGTCTAGCCTTGTCTTTTTTTTTAAATTAATGTACACAGTTGAGTGGTATTCTCCACTAAGGGTTATATTCAGTAGTGGATGAGGCTAATCTGTGATCAGGGAAACCCAAACAGGTTTAAAGAGGACTCTACACTAAATAATGTTTTGATGATGTTAATTCAGGTGATTTTTCTAGCAAAACATATATTGTGTGTAAAAACTGCTTTTTCTGCTCAAAATTAGCTTGAAGTATGAGTATGTAGTATGTGTTTGCTGGATTTGAAAGTTTGTTTCAGCCGAAATCTCTCGCCCCTCCCTAACCACGACAAAAGAGGCAGGACTCTGAGGTCTATGTTGGCCTCCCCGACTGTTGTCGCAGTATAAAAAGCAGAACACTAGCTATCTGTAGCCTCAGTTTGTGCCTTTCACACATAGTTGCTGGTTGCATTGGCATTAGCGAGCAGTGGAAAAACGACGTCGTGCATGAACAAGATTTATTCCTCTGCACTAGCAGCAAACAAAACACATGGGCCCGCTGATAACTGTGTTCACTATGACCTGAAGGCGAAGGTCAGGTGACCGACGGGGGGTAGTTGAGCTAGCACTACCGCTAACGAGTTAATATGCTAGCATGTTTACTGCTAGCTGACCATTGGTGGCAATGTTATCTCGCAGACTACACTGGTTGTGGGTTTGATAATGTTGTTTTATGACTTTTTATGTGAAAAAAAGGTACAATGGATATATTTCAGTAGGAATTCATTATTGAAATGTATGTTTGTTGTCTAATAATTACACTAGCATTGAGGTGTGTCCTCTTCATTATCTGATATTTCTCCAGACAATCGGAACAGAGCTGCTAGAAGTCAGACCCAAGAATTTTAAGGACAGTTCTGTGATAATCAGGGCAGCAGGAGGTCAGTCAGAGTTGGGGGTGCTGAGAGAAAGTCAGTCTATATAATGATGTCTTACTAAATACTGCTCGACATTCATGGTTTTTACAATTATTTGGCAATGGCCAGGATAATTTCTATCTAATAGTTATTAGACCAAATTTAGAACACCAACATAATTTTTATCAAAACAGCCACAGGAACTAGGCCAACACAGGCAAGAACTGACAAGGACTGGATCTCAGGACTCAGAGGCAGACTCTTAAAACAAAACTCTCTTTAATAAAATGTCCAAACTCAAAATCACACTAGGAAAAGTAGTACAATAAAGACCTCACTGAAACACATGAACTTGACAATTCTCGAGGCAAGGAAATGCTGGCTTGTTCGCAGACAAAACACAACGAACTGGCACAGGATAGGGGAAGACGAAGACAATATATACACAAGGTAATGGGACACAGGTGCAAACAATCTGGGCGGGGAAAGATAATCAAACTGGCGGAAAACACGAGGACAGGAAGTAAAGGGACCTGAAACGAGAGGAAGACGTGACTACAAAATAAAACCGGAAATGACAAGACAGGAACACAAAACCAAGCCTAACCAAATGATTCCAACTTAACATACTTGACGAGACACAACAAGAACACTGAAGGCATGACTATTGCAAGGAGATAGTGAGGGAGTGAGACAATGCATGCACACGGGCGATAGATGTGGTCCATGACGAATTCATCATAATTTATAATAATGCAGGGCAGTGAGGATACTACGACGACACGACATCGCATTAGGGCCACTGTAGGTAAAAAAAAAAAGATTTACGGAGCCGGGGAAGGGAAATGTTTCGTTTTTTTGGTCAAGGAACCACGTTGCATCACTTTGCAAGGTTGGATCAACCTCATCACAACACAGACTTTCCATGTATTATGCCTGCAGTGGATGACCTAATCAAATTATACTTTGCAATCAGATTTAGCAATAAGGAAGTACTCGTGATTTTAGACCAGAATCACCATATTATCATATGCATCCGGACTTTGAAAAGACATTGCCATGAATTGGGCCTATTCAGAAGAAAACAACATACTGATACTGAGTGATAGCTTTTGTGCATCAGGAACTACAACTGAACCGTTGCATATACTAAACTAAGTGGTAATTTGGGAAATTAAGTTAACGGTTTATGTCATTCTTATACTGTTGCTTGCTTTTGGACTATGTTTCCTAGATTTCATCTCTGCAGCTCGTGAATTGCGTCTTCAGTGAGTCTGGTGACTGCTAGGACCGTAGGCTAGTCCTGTGACAGATGCCTTCTAAGTAATTTTGTTCAAACAAAGATAAAGTCTCTGAATGTTTGGTTACTTCTACCCATCAACAGAATAAAAGGTTTAAAATACCTATATGCCTATTTTCAGAGAATTAATAATTTGATATACGTTTGGTGATATTATTGATGTTCCCTCCAGAAAAAAAACTCTTGAACAATAGGCTACTTAATTTGTAAATAGGAAGTAAATTGTAAATTTACCACTTTAAAATCTGAGAATATCCAAGTTTTTTTTCTCTGAAATTTATTACTTTAATCTTGGAAATTCTTAGTGTTTCTCTGAATTTTACCTATCTCCCCGGCTCCTTAATTTTTTTTTTAACCCACAATGGCCCTAATATGGTGTCCTAGGATACAGACATTACATACAGGAGACAAGCATGTACACAGCTCTACCAATGTACATTCAACCCATGTTGGACCTGTTCATATGAGACAGCTGTCAGTTTGTTTGTCACTGTTAACACAGATGTGTGAAGGCAAGATATTAGGATGCCCGATGTGGCAGAATGTTTCCCAAAATGAAAACACAAATCAAAGGTATTCCCAAACGACAGTGAATTCTGCCATGGAAGTCATTCTGCTGGAATTTTATAGCTGGAAAGTTGGAACTTTTTCTAACAATTGACCCGAATTTGTTGGTCCTGGCTGCATGTTAAGGACTTTACTGCGGATGCCACACCAATCTGCCTGTCCATCTGATGCTCCATTTTACCCTCACTCATGAACAAGACCCAGAACTACTCCTTCACATGGGATTGTAACTCACTCCTAACCAGGCGGGAGCAATCCACCATTTTCTGGCAGAGAAACATGGCCTCAGACTTGGTGGTGTTGACTCTCATCCCCTACGACCACAAAATTGATAATTGATCTTTATGGGGCTTTTTTCCTATCTTTACTCAAGAGTGTGATATACACCATATACACAGTTGGACTTTAAGTTCATTTTTTTTAGTCTCACAGGTTAAGTCTCTGTGGTTTTATTACTTCTCTGCTTGACCTCGTTCTCATGATGCCAGGCGTGCTCTGAGGTTTTGTTGCTGGAGAGAGAGTCCCTGAACCTGCTTCTGTAGAAGTGTCCACTTCCGGTATGTGCTTATGTGGATTCTCACCCTGAGACTCTGGCTGATGACATAGGCACGAGATGGTGACAGTTCCTCCTCAGCGTCCCACAAGTGGTGTTTGGATGTCACTTAGCAATAACTTACATCGAAGGAAATTTTATTGCATCCAGCTATTTACTTGCTCTAAGCACTGATAAAGTGAGTCTAAGAGACCATAGTCACTTGGTGAAAGAGCTAAGTAAATCTGAGTGTCGTCTGCATAGCTGTGATAAGCTACATTATTGTCATGTATGATTTGACCAAGAGGGAGCATGTACAGGTTGAATAATAGTGGCCCAAGAATCGAACCCTGGGGGACTCCACATGGTGATCTGCTCAGATTTATGATCACCAATGGCAACAACATAGCCTCTGCCTTCGAGATATGATCTGAACCAACTGAGGACTGTGCCAAACACCCATGTTTTACCTGAGTCAGTATTCAGACAAATATCATTTAACACCTTTATCAGTGTGTGTTTATTAGTGCTGTGATGTTGCCTGAAGCCAGATTGAAATCTGTCTGTGATGGCCGCATCTGCAGCCACACAATTAACATAAGAGTCAGTAACCCCATGCCCGGTCACATAGTAGTTTAAGTTGGACACATTTTGTTCACCACGTTACACATATAGAAACACACAAATGACCATACATAACTCTTTAGTTCATATAACATACTCAAGGTTTAGTTAGCATTTGTTAATATTACATTAGTCTCTTTTGTAGCGCGCACATTTAGTTAACTTTTGCATGTTTAACAATGTTAAGTTATTTTGAGTTGTTTTAATTCTCTTTTCTGTTTTACCGGTGCTTGGGGGTCCATACTTTTGCTGCTGGAGTCCTCTGGCTAGGATTAGACAAAAGATGGGTCCCAGGAAGCAGTGGCAATAAATGGTAAATACAGGAAGTGCCAATTAGGACTGTACCAAGTACCCACCACCTGAAGGGGAGATTCGGGTTATTTTAAATAGCCGTTTGTAGATTTAATTTGACTTAGTCTAGTATTTAAGATTGACTTTGTTTAGTAGGATGTTTGTTTCAGTTAAGAGATTGCCAGGTTATTGGTTTCTTTTCAGTTAATTAGTATGTTAAATGTTTTATGTAATCCCCCGTGTGTGGAAACTGGTTTGATCACCCAGTATATATGTTCCCCAGTGTTCTTTGTTTGGTAGGTCAGTTTGAAGTTTGATTTGGTTTGGTTTGACACGTTGTTAAATTCTGTTAATTCATTTCAGCTAGTTCTGTTTAGTTGACCTCTTTTATGGGCCCAGAACTATTGTTAATGATTTGTGACTTGGTTAAATAAAAAACCCCCCTTTTGGGAAGAAAATACCTCTGCGTCCTCGTGCCTCCCTGCCCGGTCCCTTACACTGTCCAAAAGGCCATTTTCATTGAAAAAGTTATTGAGTTGAATCAACAGCTCAACAGCTTTCTCAATAATTAAATGAACTATTAATAAACTATTAATAATAAATGGAAGATGGATTCATGTGTTGATTGGGATGGGTCCAGTTTGAGGTACATGTATGTTGTAATTTTGTTATCCTTTATTGATCCCTGTAGGGAAATTCATTCTCAGCATTTAACCCATCCCAAGTGTTAGAAGCAGTGGGCAGCCACTGTGCAGTGCCCGGGCATTCTATTTTTTTTTTTTTACTGGTTTGCCAGGTGATAAAATAAAAAGTTTGGTGCTTCCAGTCCTCCTTGAGATTGGATTTTTGTAGTAGTCAAGGAGTTTAGTCAGTTAAACCAGTTAGTGGTGGACTGAGATGGGATCATTTTGTAAAGGTTGTTAACTTTTGGTGGGATAGTCATTTTTATGGTTGCTATTCTGTCTGGTTTAAACTGTGGAACCCCCTAACATCACACAGTGGATTAGTAGTGTGATAGAGTTAATGCCTCTCGAAGCTCTCAGCTTTTATTGATTGATGAACTGGAGAGAAGTATACATATTCACGTATTCATAGTATTCATAACTATGTGCAATAACTTCTTCATTACAATGTGCTATAACCTTCTCTTTATTATAGCATTTTTTTCTTATTTGTACTTATTGTATTTTACACTTATATTTTATGTCTATTTAAATTTCATGTATTTATTTCCTTTCTACTAGTACTTCTCTATACATGTGAGCAACTGTAACCGCATAATTTCCCCTGAGGGGATCAATAAAGTATTCTGATTCTGATTCAGATATTCTCTGTTTATTTACAACCTGTCTGATTGTCTGACAGCAAGTGTTTCTCGCCCCATTGTGCTTTGTTGTAGTGAATCCAGCACTTACTTTGCTGAGTACAGTGTTATCATAATTGATACAAATGATGGGCAAAACAATATATTATATATATTTATATATTAAAAGTGAGTGATCACAGAGACATAAGCACAAAATGCAACATATTCAAGTACAGCCAAAAAGCATCTTTTACCACATCTAAATGAGCTGCTTTGTTTATGCTTACAAAACATAAACAATGTTGCCAAACAACTCTAAACTATATTGCAACCAGGTGGTAAAGACATAAATATAAATGGATATATGCAGGTAGTTTTGGGGGGCCTAAGTTGAGAGAAGCAAGCTTGTGACTGGAAGGTTGTCGGTTCAATCCCCTTGACTGGCAGGATAAATCTGGGTGGAGAAAGTGAAAAGCAGCATTTGCCCCTCCCTTATTACCACCACTAAGGTGACCTTGAGCAAGGCCCTTAACCCCAACTGCTCAGTGGCCAACAGATCAAACTGTGGTAGTACTGGACAGCTTCCAGGTGTACGAAATAAAATCTCTGTAGATCCTCCGCTGCAGCAGTGCTGCTGCTGCTGATGACTTTGGACAGTGGGCATCCTTGCCTAGTCCCTCTGCAAAATGTAGTTTCACCGTCTCTCGAAGCAGCTCTCTGAGAGATCAGGGGGCACCGGGAAAATACAGGAAGGACAACATAACACACTGGGAACGTCTACTGTTGCAGACATATATTGTTTAAGAATTATTTAGCACAATACAATAATATGTTGGTTCAATGGTGTCTGACGTACTTATCGAAATCCACATTTTGTGCAATTATTGGTTTTAGGATTGCTGAAGCTTGTGGAATGAAAACATTACATGTGTGCCACTGGAGCTCGTGTTGTGAATATTTTTCTGTTTTTTCCTCCCCATAGGAGGGCCACTGCCGTATCAGTGCCGTATTTACACCGATCAGCCATAACATTATGACCACTGACAGGTGAAGTGAAGAACATTGATTATCTCGTTACAATGGCACCTGTCAGTGGGTGGGATATATTAGTGAACATTTTGGCGGCGACAGGGTCATGGGCGGCGACAGGGTCATGGGCGGCCAAGGCTCATTGGTGCGCGTGGGAAGTGAAGGCTGGCCCGTGTGGTGCAATCCAACAGAAGAGTTACTGTAGCTCAAATTGCTGAAAAAGTTAATGCTGGTTCTGATAGAAAGGTGTCAGAACACACAGTGCATTGCAGTTTGTTGTGTATGGGGCTGTCCATGCTGACCCCTGTCCACTGCCGAAAGTGCCTACAATGGGCATGTGAGCATCAGAACTGGACCACAGAGCAATGGAAGAAGGTGGCCTGGTCTGATGAATCACATTTTCTTTTACATCATGTGGATGGCCGGGTGCGTGTGCATCACTTACCTGGGGAAGACATGGCACCAGGATGCACGATGGGAAGAAAGCAAGCCAGCGGAGGCAGTGTGATGCTTTGGGCAATGTTCTGCTGGGAAACCTTGGGTCCTGCCATTCATGTGGATGTTACTTTGACACGTACCACCTACCTAAACATTGTTGCAGACCAAGTACACCCCTTCATGGAAACGGTATTCCCTAATGGCAGTGGCCTCTTTCAGCAGGATGATGTGCCCTGCCACACTGCAAAAATGGTTCAGGAATGGTTTGAGGAACACGACAATATGTTCAAAGTGTTGACTTGGCCTCCAAATTCCCCAGCTCTAATCGAGCATCTGTGGGATGTGCTGGACAAACAAGTCTGATTCATGGAGGCCCCACCTTGCGACTTACAGGACTTAAAGGATCTGGTGCTAACATCTTGGTGCCAGACACCACAGCACACCTTCAGAATTCTAGTGGAGTCCATGCCTCGAAGGGTCAGGGCTGTTTTGGTGGCAAAAGGGAGACCTACACAATATTAGGCAGGTGGTCATAATGTTATGGCTGATTGGTATACGCTGAAATAGTTCTGGATTTCTTTTTTTATTTGCTTTGAACAATACCAGTTTCTTTTTTTAAATTGGAAATAATTTCCTTCTGTGGAAACCAACCTTTATTTTTTATTTCACAGTAAGCTGCCGAACCCAAAAACTGAGCTTTTAAGAAGACAAAAGTGGCTACAGACGTAAGTCATCAACAGGAAGAATGGGAAAACTGTGGGATCCTGACACTCAGTATGTCTACATGTGCAGCAAGCATTTTGTCACTGGTCAGTCAAATATCCAAATGTTAGTTTTAGGCTAACTATATTGCTGTAAGCTAAGCTAAAGCATGTTGACAGTATGCAACTTGTATAGTGGAATGTGGCTAAATCAGAAAGCTATGCAGTATTATGTTAGCAAGTCCCTTAGCTAACTACAGTAACTTAGCTTGACAAGGGACACTGAGATAGACGGACTGTATTGAGTTTGTCCTCTGGTAGACATAGGGTGCAAAAATAATCCTTTGACATGCTGAAATCTAATGTTTTTAGCTAGCTACAGACATTTTGTTAGTGTTTCAGCCCTTGGTTGCATATTGTGGCGCCGATTATTTTCCCCTCTGGTGGGTGTGGTTTTCAGAGTATTCAATTGAGTTTTATTTATATAGCGCAATATCATAACAAGGTTATCTCAGGGCACTTTTTCATATAGAGCAGGTCTAGGCTGACTCTTTATATTTACAGAGACCAAACAATTCCCACCATGAGCAAACACTAGGCGACAGTGGCAAGGAAAAATTCCCTTTTGTATGATGCATTGCGCTTTGTCTCTATATGGGGATAGCCCCCATAGACATGACTCTTCTGGAACACACATATACAGTACATTTCAGTGCAGTGATATGAGTGGTTAAGCCCACAGAGGCCATAGAGCCCTCTCCCATCGAGCACAGAGCCTGTGTTCATAGAGCTAGAGTTACATTGCGCAACCTTTGGGGTTCAACAGAACCAGTGAGATTATTCCTGCCTCCAAAGTGACTCTGTACAAAGTGTGGGCATGTGTGTTTTGAATGAATCAATTTGAGCTGAAGAATACTATTTCACACACTGCACTCATCATTAAGAACTCTGACAGCTTGATGCTTTCATGTGTCAACACACCAGAGAATAAATTACCATGTGTCTTCCCTTAAGCTCTCAGCAGAGTCAGAAGACTGAGTCATTTAAGCTTTAAAAACTTCAAAGGCTGTTTTTGAGAGTGGCTGTCTTGGTGTTTAGTTTTTAAATGGAGCTGGTTCTTGGAGGAACAGATGGAAGACAGGAGTGACCTGGCACTCTATAATGAAATAAGACAGGCTTAACTCTCATAGAGAGCAGAGCTGCACTTGAACTGAATTAATGTGAGGAACAAAACAAGGGGAACAATCCAGATGTTTACCTCAACAGCCACGGGGGTGTCTTCCAGGCCTGCTGCAGGAAACATCTGTCCGAGCCTTTATTGAAATGCACGTGTAAGCTTGAGCTAATCACAAAGCTCAGAAAACATGGTGTCATGATTACAAAGAGTGATTCGTCACAAAGGCTGTGGGGGTTGATAAAAGGCTTTGCAGAGCCAATTAAATGCAAGCAGGGAGTGCAGGAGATGTTTGAATCAGCATATTGCAGGAGAAAGGCTTATATAACTCAAGCTGACAAGGAGGAAGATACAAATTGCTGTAACTAGTAAGCTCATAGTGTCCCACAGCCAAGAGGCCTGAGAGCATATTAGAGATTACACTTACACACAGACATATTTCAGTCCACTGAAATATGCCTTTGATTCATTACTGCAAAAGTGAATTTGCTTGGACTGCACAGTTCCCCCGAGTACTACTGACTACAATGGGCAATGAAGCTTGATATACAGTCTCTCCAGCCCAGCCTTCTGAACCTCTGTCTATTACTCTCAGCTAACCAGTGTATGAGAACAGAGCTTATGTGGTACATTAACATTCTTTATGATCTGTAATATTAATTCACAAGGAAGCAGGATGATGAAATAAAATTAAAAAACATATGACTGGCAATAGTATCTTTATTGTGGAATTACTATAGGTATACAACACAAAATTGTTTTGTTTTGCGCTAGGGATGTATCCGAATACATTATTCGGGAAATCACATGCGATGGAAACAGATATTTCTTCTACCCGAAGTTGCTCATTATTATTCAAAAAAAAAAAAAATCAGCTCCATGATTGACACGTCAGCCGTTATGTTTCTTCAAATTGATTCATATCATTGTGGATTGCCACAAGATAAAAATGCCCATTCTGTTTGCAACATAGGACTTTGATTTCACTAACAAGTCATTTAAATTCAAATTATAGACCTTTATCTAACCCTCCTTTTCTCTCTAAGATCCTTGAGAAAGCAGTCGCCAATCAGTTGTGTGACTTTCTACACAACAATAAGCTGTTTGAGGATTTTCAGTCAGGATTTAGAGTGCATCATAGCACAGAGACAGCACTGGTGAAAGTTACAAATGACCTTCTAATTGCATCCGACAAAGGACTTGTCTCTGTACTTGTCTTACTAGATCTTAGTGCTGCATTCGATACCATTGACCATCACATTCCATTACAGAGACTAGAACATTTAATTGGCATTAAAGGCACCGCACTAAGCTGGTTTAAATCCTATTTATCAGATCGATATCAGTTTGTACATGTTAATGATGAATCCTCTATGCACGCCAAAGTTAGTCACGGAGTTCCACAAGGTTCTGTGCTTGGACCAATTCTATTTACCTTATATATGCTTCCTTTAGGCAATATTATTAGGAAGCACTCCATACATTTGTTTGCACATTGTTACATACATTGTTATGCAGATGATACCCAATTATATTTATCGATCAAGCCAGATGAAACCAATCAATTAGCTAAACTTCAAGCATGCCTTAAGGACATAAAAACCTGGATGACCTGCAATTTTCTGATGTTAAACTCAGACAAAACTGAAGTTATTGTACTTGGCCCCGAACACCTTCGAAACACATTATGTAAAGATATAGTTTCTCTAGATGGCATTGCCCTCGCCTCCAGCGACACCGTAAGGAATCTTGGCCTGCCTTTTTTCATTTACGTAACATTGCAAAAATCAGGAACATCCTGTCTCAAACAGATGCAGAAAAACTAGTCCATGCATTTGTTACGTCTAGGCTGGATTATTGCAACTCTCTATTATCAGGCTGTCCCAATAAGTCCCTTAAGACTCTCCAGCTGATCCAGAATGCTGCGGCATGTTTACTGACAAGAACCAGGAAAAGAGATCATATCTCTCCAATATTAGTTTCTCTACACTGGCTCCCTGTAAAATCCAGAATAGAATTTAAAATCCTTCTCCTCACCTTCAAAGCCCTAAATGGTCAGGCACCATCATATCTTAAAGAGGTCATAGTACCCTATTACCCCACTAGAGCACTGCGCTCCCAGAATGCAGGGTTCCTTGTGGTTCCTAAAGTCTCTAAAAGTAGAATGGGAGCCAGAGCCTTCAGCTATCAAGCTCCTCTCCTGTGGAACCAGCTCCCAGTTTGTGTACGAGAGGCAGACACCCTCCTCACATTTAAGAGTAGGCTTAAGACTTTCCTCTTTGATAAAGCTTATAGTCGGGCTGACTCAGGTGAGCCCTGAGCCACCCCTTAGTTATGCTGCTATAGGCCTAGACTGCCGGGGGACTTCCTATGATGCACTGAGCTCCTCTCTCCTCTCTCCTCCTCTTCCTCTCCATCTGTACGCCCTCATATCCCATCAATGCTTGTTACTAATTCAACTTCTTCCCATAGTTGTGTGCTTTCTCTCCTCTTTCTCTCCCCTTCTGTTGCTTTCTGCAGGTGTTTCTGCCTCCGGAGCTGTAGAGTCTGGATCTATGGTTGCAGGCCACCTGCTGCCCATATGTTCCTGCTCAACAGCCACTGCTGCTATTACTGTTATTGCTCTTATTATTAGTATTACTACTATAATGTTGCTCTTAGTATTATTTCTGTTGGTGTTATCATCAGTACCATTGCCACAGCTATTGCTTTGCATCCCTGTGTGGAACTGTATTGTGCTGCTGTATGTTCTCTTTCCTCCTGCTCTCTCTCTCCCGCTCCCCCCTTCCCATTCAACCCAACTGGTCAAGGCAGATGACCGCCCACCTAGAGCCTTTTTCTGCTTGAGGTTTCTACCTGTTAAAAGGGAGTTTTTCCTTGCCACTGTCGCCTAGCGCTTGCTCATGGTGGGAACTGTTGGGTCTCTGTAAATATAAAGAGTCGGTCTAGACCTGCTCTATATGAAAAAGTGCCCTGAGATAACTTTGTTATGATATGGCGCTATATAAATAAAACTGAATTGAATTGAATTGAATTGAATTAATAAATAGGTATATGAGGTTAGGAGATTAGTGCAATGAGAAGCAGGAAACTGATGGAACGTTTCAGGAGTTTTATTCTCTTGGCAAAACAAAAACCACTACAGCCAACAAGGCTATCTAACTAAGTCACTTGGCGACCGTCAAACTACGGCACAGAAAACAACTAACATAACTAAGATATGCTAATCTGTGGCGGATTTAAGATTCAGCAAACAGAAAACACTAACAGGGGGTGTATAAATAGACCATGAGACAGGTGAAGGTAATGTTTAGACAAGGAAGATATTGGCTGGAAGATTCCACTGGTGGAAAGCTTCCCCACTACTGTGGGCGGGGAAGAAAGAGAGCACTCTGGATAGCTCCCTAGCTGCTCCCAGCAGCAGGTTCAGCATTTTGGAGAGCGCCGCAGTGCGCAGGGTCAGACAATTCATAAAACTTAGTTTAGTTTATAAAAAAATGAGAGAGAGATGAAAAGTGCAGTATGAGGATGTGGACATATATTTCATAATTAATTATATGCCAATATTAAATCAATTTGACGCTTTGAAGGCACAACAATTCCATTGCCAGTGAATATTAGGTTAGAAAACAAAACATTTGCCCAATTTAATGTGACGTCTGGTATATACCACGCCCACTTCTATCAGAATACAGATACAGATCATTTTGTTGGTTGAACAGATACAGATACAGATAATGATGTCTCTGTACACCTCTATCTCCCAAGCACAGGAAAGGGTAAATGAAAGAGCAGACTAGAGGATTTAAGACAGATCTGTGCTCTCTACAGTGAAACATGAATTCTAAAATAAAAGCCAGAGGAGGGGAGTAATTATGTGCACTACAACTACAGCTCTTAAATTCAGAATAATCCACAGCACTTCCCACAATTCCACCAGTACAAAAACAGGGTCATATCATACTGACCACTCTGCTGTTTTCATTCACCAATATACCCTTTTCATGGCAGACACTTTAGGCTCATTCGAGATGAACTGCTCCTCACTTGGAAAGTGGATGAGATCAGACGGAAGCAGCAGGGGGCGGTGACAAACAGCAGCAGTCAAGTCAGACAGTTTCCAGCAGCCTTCCAAGAATATACAGGAAGTCCCAGAAATATTTACATCCTGTTAGATCCACCTGTAGGCTACCTGTAGTTTGCAGATCATGCTCAGATAGCTATGGTGGAAATAAACTTCATTATTATTCATATCAACCACACAATATATGTTTGTTAACAGATGAAACCATCACTGCACAACATACAGCAACAATCTAGCGTTAAATATTACAATTACACAGAAAATTTGGATTTTCTACAAAACGTGGTGTTTGTGGTCAAAACCAAGAGTCAATCAGCTCTTTGAGTAGGTGACAGCCAGGCATTTCCCATCATGCCCTGGGTCTTGCAGTCGGTGGAGAGCAGCTGTGGCGCCTGGCTCTAAAAACTGCGGCCGCCTCAATCTTGTGAGGTTATCGTTGCCCACGTGTGCATGACATCAGAGCATGTCGGGATCAAGTCGGACACAAATCTAACCGGCATGCATTGTGCGGTGATCTATTCTGCGCAGGCCTGGCTCATCTTGAATGAGTCTTTTGACTTGTCAAAGCAGGAAAATCACAGGTGTATATAATAACATTAATGATGGTTCCATTCCATTAGGTGTCCCAGTAAGTAAGAGTGAACATGCACAATACCAGCACCTTGGAACTGGCTCACCTAAATGGAATGCAGCCATCATTAATGTTATTAATTCCACCTGTGCTTTTGCTGCTTTGACAAGTCAAAATGTCTGCCGTGAAAAGGGTCTATTACTTGGAACTGCTTCTAGTTGCTTGCCTTTTTCTGAGTGCTGTTAAGTTACCATCAATGACCCTCAACACTTCCTGTAGATGTTTCAAACTAAAAGCTTAACAGGAACTAAAGGGATTATGGAAACCCAGACCCAATGGCCCCCAAAAGCCCCAGGCTCACTGTGTGGGAATTGATTTGGAGCAATTTGACTAACTGTATTTTATTTGAGAATATGGTGCACCTCTAAAGAACAAGATATGAATACTTCACACAATCCAGAGGGGAGGGTGGAATGGGGGGTTAGTAGGAGCTATTTTTTTCCCTGGAACCCCCAAGCAGATTCACCAGTTTGTGCCACAAATGTATAGATTAACTCTATTGAGTTATACTGACAGTTGTATCTATTATTTTGTCCACCCCATTCATATCAATCAGGGTAGGCTTAAATAACAGAAACAACTCTCTGTGTAATGCCATACAGTTAAACAGCACCACAAACTACACCCTCCAAAATTACCATAAAGTTCAATCAACACCTCTACAACAGTTTTTAAAAAACTGAACATTTAAACCTTCATGATTGTTTATTGCAGGGCTGTTGTATTAGACTGTATTGGTTTTAGGTGTATCTAATAAACTGGCAACTGAGAATATCCTCCAACTGGGATTTGTCATTAACCTTTGTACCATTAGTAATACCTAAACACAGTATACAACTGCTGTTTCCTCTTCCTAATAGCTAAGAATAGAGTGTTTGAAATACTCAGTATTTGAGCTCATAAGCCATTATAATCAGGCACACATATGCCTGGTGCTCAGACAAATCAGCCCATCTGTCTTGTGTAGATTGGATTTTGGGCCAGTTATACTTTTGTTTAGACTTTAAAACACTACCTGCTGCTAGAGCTCTCAGGTGAAAGGAAATGAAAAACACCATCCAACCACGTAGATACACATAGGAGAATACTGAACATAGACACAGATCCTACTGACTGGATGCTGAGACAAACCATGAAGTCAGAGTTGAACAGGTGCAATAAATTAGAGTAAACCACTTTGTGGGCATTCTGGTTTTGCAGTCAAATTATAAAGTCAAATGTTTCTCTCAAGCAGGTTTTGCCTTGACAATTAACTAATAACCTCTCAAAACTATTGCAGCAATGTTGCTGAGAGGTCATTAAACAGGCAGGTGATTTATTGCATCTTTGACTGCTTCATTTAATTTCCCAGAGGGGTATGAAAATGGATTGCTTTTCATTTATTCATGTCATGAGGGGAGCTCATAACAAGACAGTTACTTGTCAGGAACTGCATGCTTTGTTCAGAAATGGCATTGTGGGCAATATGATGCTCTAAATTTCAAATTCAGCTCACACTCCTATCCCTAAAGAGTGGGTGAATGTGACAATATAAGGCATTAGGATACTGCACACCAAGCCTCCGATTTGTGGATTACAAGTGGGAACAGCTGTAGAAAATGACAGCAGAGTGGTTGAGGGGCATTTGAGTTTCATCGAATACAATGTCCAGTGTCCAAAGTCTAGACTAAAAGCGTTGCTGGCAGCCCTGGAGGCTCTTTATGGTCAACAATATCAAAATCAATCAATATCAATTCTGCTCTTCTTAAATCTTTACCAGCTAGGTGACTAAACATTTTAAGGATAGGCTCACATTTATTCAGGCCTGTCTTAAAACAATATGGACATGCCCATATGTGCAACCTTATTAGTACGGAATTCCGTTCTTGTTTCCAGGTAGTGTATTTCCTTGCTGAGCTATTAAAAAAGACATCAACTTTGGAAGGTCCTCACTTACTTTGTTTAAGTCTCATAGTATTAGCTTCGACTGAACTTTTTAAATACATTCTACGCACTACAATGTGCTACTATGACAAGTGGCTCATGCCAGCCACCAAGCTAATGGGTACAGTAACGTTATAACGTTACAACAATGTTCAACACGCTCAAAGTTATTTTCAGTACAATTTTTTGACTACGGATAACTGCACTGGGCCACCCCACGACTGAATTCGCCACATAAGATTAGTTACAGTAGTCGAGTCATCTAATGGTAGGTTAGTAAGATGAGTCAACCCATACAGTTACTGTAGCTAATGTTATGTTGCGAGTCCAGTGCTGTTATCTGTGGTCAAAACAATCATGCTAAAAATAACTTTATGAGCACATTGAATGCCACATAACATTAGCTACAGTTTCATTATCTGTATCTGTAGTTGACTCATCTAATGTTACTTGCGGCTATTTCATTAGAATGAAATGACATAATGTGAACAAACTTGACTAAACATAACGTGAATAAAACTTTAATACATTTCCTCGTCCATAAACATGATTTCTGTGTGTCTGTCACGTCCTGTTCGCTTGATACATCCATGGTCACATCAGATTTGTCATCGGCAATGGTGGTTGTTTAACAATGAAGACAATAACTCCCATGATCCTGCGCTACTTCACGATGTCATCAAACTACGTCTTTTGCTATCGTTTTGATTAAGAGACCCCGGCAGAACTTACAAGTTGTGTGTTTAAGCAATAAATTAACACAAGTAGTTTGTGTTTTGAATGATTTAATTTACTTACTTGTGCCGAGCAAATGAAGCCCCATTCAAAACATTCATTCATTTATTTATTGTTGCTTAGCTACATCATTGTAAACATAGACATGTATAAGTAGACGCCGCATTGGCCTCTGGATCGTACGTCAGCGTCGCCGCCATATTAGAAAGGACAACTTGTCCAGAAGGCGGGACTAGAACGGACTGAAAAGATGGAAAGCCCTTCACTTTTCTAACCGGTCAACATGTCTTAATCACTTAGGTGTCCAAATTCGAATCAAGATCATATTGAGGACTGACTCTTGCAATATTTGGAGTATAATTGCACAATATACATAACATTATATATATTATGCATATATATATTATTATATTACTTATACTATTATATTACTGGTATACTATTCACTACTCACTATTTTATTTACTATTTTTATTTTATTATTTACTGTATTATACTACTGTTATACTACTGTTTATACTACATATACTATTTAAATCTAATATTATCATTATATTACTACTATAATATTATAATATACTCATACTACACCTTATTGCCTTCAGATCAGGAGATGTACAAGCCTACAGTACAGCCAGGGCTGACCTGAAACGGGGCATCAAGAAGGCCAAGCACTGCTACAAACGGAAGGTTGAGGCGCACTTCTCCAACTCCAACCCCCGACGTATGTGGCAAGGCATTCAGGTCATCAGTGACTACAAGCCCAACCACCACTCCCTCCCATCCTCTGATATCTCCTTTCTCAACGAGCTCAACAATTTTTATGCTCGTTTTGACAAGGACAACCAGGAGCCTGCATCCAAGACAGAGCTGACTGCAGATCACCAACCCCTAACACTCTCCCCCACTGATGTCAGAGCAGTGCTGAGCAGGATCAACGCACGCAAAGCTGCTGGCCCCGATGGCATCCCTGGACGTGTGCTCAGAGCATGTGCTGGGGAGCTGGCGGGGGTCCTGACGGACTTATTCAACATATCCTTGGCCCATGCAGTTGTGCCGACCTGTTTCAAGACCACTTCCATCGTACCAGTACCAAAACACTCCACTCCAACATGTCTCAACGACTACCGCCCAGTAGCACTCACCCCCAACATCACAAAGTGTTTGGAGCAGCTGGTTCTGGCACATCTCAAATCTTGTCTTCCCCCCACCCTGGACCCCCACCAATTTGCCTACCGCGTGAATAGGAGCACAGAAGATGTAGAAGAGTAGAAAGTCTCCATAGCGCTGCACTCTGTCCTCTCACACCTGGACAATGTCAACACATATGCCAGAATGCTTTTCATAGACTTCAGTTCAGCATTTAACACTGTCATCCCCTCTAAGCTAATCACAAAACTGACAGATCTGGGCATCAGCGCTCCTATTTGCAACTGGTTGTTGGACTTTCTGACCAACAGGCCTCAACGTGTTCGGTCAGACCACCACTACTCCTCCACCCTCACCCTAAACACTGGTGTACCACAAGGCTGTGTGATGAGTCCGTTCTTCTACTCCCTCTTCACTCACGACTGCAGACCTGTACATGGCTCTAACACCATCATCAAGTTTGCGGATGACACCACAGTGATTGGCCTCATCAAGGACAACGATGAATCAGCCTACAGAGAGGAGGTGGACCGCCTGGCTGTGTGGTGCGTTGAGAACAACCTGTTGCTCAACACCAATAAGACCAAGGAACTCATCGTGGACTTCAGAAGGAATGCTGACACACACCCACCCATCCATATCAACGGTGCGGCGGTGGAGCGTGTGACCAGCTTCAAATTCTTGGGGATCCACATCTCGCAGGACCTCACCTGGTTGACTAACTGCTCCTACCTGGTTAAGAAGGCTCACCAGCGCCTCTTTTTTCTGAGGACTCTTAAGAAAAACCACCTCTCTTCAGACATCCTGGTGAACTTCTACCGTTGCACCATCGAGAGCATCCTAACCCACTGCATTACAGTTTGGTATGGGAATTGCTCTGTCTCGGACCGGAAGGCGCTGCAGAGGGTGGTGAAAACTGCCCAGCGCATCTCTGGAGCCTCACTTCCTGCTATTGAGGACATCTACAGGAAGCGTTGTCTTAGGAGAGCAAAGAACATCAGAAAAGACTCCTGCCACCCAGCACACAAACTGTTTGCCCTCCTGCCCTCTGGGAGGCGCTATAGGAGTCTCCGGACCAAAACCACCAGGTTCAGGAACAGCTTTTTCCCATCAGCTGTCTCCCTGCTGAACTCTGCCCCCTGACGTCTCCCCCCCAACACACACACACACACACACACACACACACACACACACACACACACTACCAATACCAACCCCCTTGGACCAACTTGAATGACATCACTGCACTATTAAGTACTCTTTTTTTTAATCTGCTTGCACTAAATAATACCATTGCACAACTGTACATTCAAACCGCACATTCTGCACTTTATGTATACTTTCTGTATATACTGTAAATATTCATGTACCCTGTATATTTATATTCATTATGTTATTCTACTGCTTATGCACTTCTGGTTAGATACTATCTGCATTTCGTTGCCTTGTACCTGTGACATGTGCAATGACAATAAAGTTGAATCTAATCTAATCTAATACTTTGTCCACCCTGCACTGTGAATGTTTACATGGTGTGTTCAATAAAAACATGAAAACAGATAATTGTTTGTGTGGTATTAGTTTAAGCAGACTGTGTTTGTCTATTGTTGTGACTTAGATGAAGATCAGAACACATTTTATGACCAATTTATGCAGAAATCCAGGTAATTCCAAAGGGTTCACGTACTTTTTCTTGCAACTGTATGTGTAGCCAAAATCGGGTGTATATACACACCTTTAGAGGAGCAAGCCCGTTGGGTGCTGGATTGTTGCTTTATATCCCTGGGCCTGCTGAATGCAATGCAACTGCAAGATGGAGGTTCAGGCATCACAGCGAGGGCTCAACAACAGGACAAAGCTGTCTTCTTTAATTTGTGCTTCTGCTCTGGCCTTTACAACCTTAATGGCAGCCTACTTTGACCAGTCTATCTAAAATCTTGTTATTGTCTTGTAAACTGCTGTGCAGTGTTTAATGTCTGACATCCAACTCATGGATCTATTCCTCAAAATGGACTTCCTAGATCATAATTAATCTTCTCACCTGTACCAACAAAGCCACACCAAGGCAGACTCTTGTTTTTTAGAGCTGTGCTAGTTCTGCTTTGAAGTCCTGAGGGGTGTAAAGTGCTCAGTAAGCTTGAAACAAACTAAGTTGTATTCAGCAGTCAAAGTGTTTTTACCTGTTCTGAGTGGCCACACTCGATAGCGGGGTGAAAAGCCTGCCGTCATAGCCTCCTCCTGGCAGCATCCATCTTGCTCCAGTAACTGTGTCTGTAGTCTTAATCTGATGAATCATACAAACAAGGATACCGGCTCACCCTCATCAAAGTCATTTATGGTGTTGCACTCAGTTGTTCACACAAAGAAAGACGGATGTAGTTGATGTGAAGAACAAAAGAAGAGAACTTAACAGAGAAGTTCAAACTCTGCCTTCTTTCTCACCTCCACATACCTGACCAATCACTGTGAAGTTGGTGTGATTGCTGGATTGTCTTTTTCAGAAAGTTGTTGGATGCAGCTCCCCCAATTTCAACTTTGGGATATCTGGGTTTAAGATTTTATATGATCTGACTAGCACTTAGTTTGAAGCATACTGGGGCCCTATAGAATGCATGTTGAGTAAGTACACAACCATGCCATGAGTTTCCAATGTGTAGACCAAGTGTCATCTTTGTGTAATTTTGTGGAATATGTTTCAGGCTTAATCAAGGTCAAGGTGCACATAAGCAAGACACCGAAGGTCTGACTGATCCAGGAGCTGCTTAGCTGTTGCCTGCCATCTGTTGTGAATGTGGGTAACTATATTGTGAAGTTCAGTTAGCTCTTTTGGATAAATAAAGGTAAAAAATCAATTACAGCCTTTATTTTTCAGTCTGTTCTCACCTTGTCACGCTTTTCAGCCTGTTCACTTTGTCCTCCTCTTGGGTTTGCCCGCTCCTGTCGGACCCTCTCAAGAACACCTTTGTGACTTCCTCTGTGCAACATGATACCTGGGAACTGCACGGCTTCTGTTTTACTGTGCAATAAAGAACTGCCTGAGCGCCATGGGGCCTGGGCTGCATGGCATTTTCTGTCATATGCTACAGAGTGGCCCTGCAGCCCTGTGAGACCCAGGCCTGTTGGGAGGCATCTGCTGCCTGACCTGCCATTGTCACTTCCTGCCAAATTCAGGGGGATCTTTGTGATGATGTATGGAGGAGTGTCTGAAGGTCCCCTCTCAGATCCAGGCAGGCAGGCAGTTCATTAGGTGTCCATCAAATAATCAACCAATGAAATAGATAAATAAAGCTGATTTCATGGCCATTGACGGATTAGTAGAATATCAATTAGACTTCTGTGTATATACAGTACCCAAAGTAAATTTATATTTTTTATTTAATTCAATTAAAATTAATACATTAATCAAATTGATTTGAATTTAGTTTTATAATTTAATTGAATTTAATTAAAACTTTATAATGTATTTATAATTTATGAAATACAATGTCATCCAAAGCAACGAGGTCCAACCTCTTAAGTTCCCTTTAGGACTTCTGAATGTTGAAATCGGAGGAGTGAACCAACAACCTACACAGACCTGAAGCAGTACGTCTGCCTCAACTCAATTGTTTCTAATGCTGTCTCAGAATTATAGTTTAAATTTTCATAAATAATAAATATAAACATGGGAATATATTGAGTAAGATTCTTTTGTCAAACCATAAGTCTTCAGTTTATGTGTGCTTCTGAGGTCAGCTAATGATATAATCTCCCCTGTTTTCCCCTGTACTGTTTTAAGAAAAAAAGACAAAATGACACTTCCTTTTGTTGTGCCTTTCATTTGAGCTTGGCCATCATTTTAATCTGCTTTAATATCCTCATCTCCATTTCACTGTCTAATCTTTCAGTCATGTGTCTGTATGATGCACTTGTGTGGCATGCAGCAGCCCTCCAATATGGCAGAGGTTGAGAGGTTTAGAGAAGATGCTTTGTGTATGGGTTTATCACTGTAAACAAAATGTTTTGGTATAGTGAATTAAAAAAGTCATTGCCTCTCCAATTTTCTGATCTAAAACTGCTTCAAAAATACATGAGAGAAATCCAGATGATCAAACAATCCATATATTCTACTTGTGATGCAGGATGCTTGAGCGCCCCTTTAGTGCAGCACATTTTTTTATTGCGCAGACTAAAACACCAGAGTGGCTCTGGGCCTCTGTTGTAAATATTTTAGCGTGTGTGAGGACACGTGTATGACTCTCAGCATGTTTGATGTCTTCCTTTGTGGATTCCTCCATCAGTGATAGCTGCTTGCAGAAGAGCGCTGACCCACACTGACCCCAGGCGGACCAAAAAGGGGCTGTGTGGGAAAGACGTGGGTGGACATGGACCACTTCCTCGGGCTCAGCAGATCCCCGGGCCGGAGGAAGCCCCCAGAGCTACAGAGCAGCACACACAGTTAGGCAGTGAGGGTGCATATGATATAAAACTACCATATGAAAACTTCTAAACATTAAAATAACACATAAATAAAGATTAATGTCCACCTGTCTCCATGACACTGGCTTTTCAATTTGCATTAATCAATCTTTGGCCTCAAGGGGGCAGAAGACCTCCAAAACACATTGTCAGACACATAGCCCTGGCATTAGTGCTGTATATAGTGTAGTGTTGTGGCTAACGTGTTACCAAATCCAGCAGGTACAGAGCAACATGATCATTCGTGTGGAGTGGTGTTTGTGTCACCTGAATAGTCCCTCTCTGTTAGTTCTGTTTTTGGTCTCCACCAACTCCTGAGGGAGATTTCTGGCTCTTTAGCTGCTAAATGTTCCACTATGTTCACCAGCTACAGTAGAGCTAACTGTGTCTGCTGTCTGCTGCTGAGCAGGTGGATTTATTGGTTTACTGAAAACAACTGCCTGCTGCTGGAAACGGGGTGCTGAGACTGAAATGTACATTAAATGTGCCATGAAACCAAAATAATAATCTAAAAGAGGCTAAATAGCTCTTGTAAAGTTGCAGAGTTGACTGATCATTTTCTGTGGGTTTTTCATGAGTGACCCCTTTCACATTACACGCAGTCATTTGATTCAATTTTAATAAAAGTATTGATTAATGCAAACAATGTTTGGAATTTTCTAGCATTTTCTATGGGCATGTCATGTGGGAGTGACACGTGGGAAACCTGAAAACATGATTTACCTTCCACCTAACGGGCCCACAGCCTGAGAACTTGGCCCTGTGTTTGACATGAGGATGCTCCTGTTTGTCCCTTGTGAGTGGGTTCTGTTTCCCTGGCCTGGAGGGATCAGGTTGCTGCAAGACCGGACTCTGTTTTACCCACACAATGCATTGTCATTTCAGCAACAACAAATTTAACCATTCAGCCATGCAGCATCATTTCGGCGTGGCACAACTCAACATCTCAACTGTTGCTCTCCAGGTGTGTTGCATCAGTGGCTACAGACCTGTACCCACAATATTTACCATCACTTCCAATCCTCCACTCTCCTCCAACCACACACCCTGATCAACCAAACTAGAGGACTTACAATAACACAGTTATCTATATCAACAAAGTTGAGCAGAAGAGAAGAAAAACAGCTTCAGACCATCAAGGCTAGCTGTTTCATGGAGAAATAGATCAGCTACGTATAACTCTGTAACTTCCCGTTATTATTTGGGGCATGTTGGGCTGAGGGTAAACTCCCACACTTTTTCATTCAATTTCAAATTGTTTCAGAAACCAGTGGTGGAATGTAAAATAAGTACATTTACTCAAGTACTGTACCTAAGTGCAATTTTGATGTACTTGTACTTTACTTCAGTATTTCCATTTTAAACCCACCCCACTACATTTTGGAGGCAAACATTGCACTTTTTACTCCTTTACATTTATTCGATAGCTTTAGTTACTAGCTACTTTGCAGTGTATAAAATCATTAAAATTATCTCCACCTTTACCAGCTGCAACTTTAAAGTGATGAACACATTAATGCATCACTAATTATAATCCAGTAATATAATATATATGATTCTAAAATGGGCCATTCTGCATAATGAGTACTTATTACACATATTTTGATGCCAATTTAAACATGTCAGTCTGAATTTTGGGGAATGTGTGTAAACTATGATTAATATCTAAAATTCTGGGGAAAAATAATTTAATGATGCAGACACAGACATGGCATATTGGGCTTGAATGTTGCAGTCGGTATAGCTACTGTTAAGAGTTGAACAAACTGATATGCAATATTGCTAAACAGTGTGAGGAGCAATGGGGAAAATCATGATTCAAGAGGTTCATATTTGATTTGAGTTGAGGTGGTTTGGGCATCTGATTAGGATGCCTCCTCAGCGCCTCCCCTTGGAGGTTTCCATGCACGTCCAACTGGTAGGAGACCCAGGGGTAGAACCAGAACACGCTGAAGGGATTATATACACAGCCATAACATTATGACCACTGACAGGTGAAGTGAAGAACATTGATTATCTCGTTACAATAGCACCTGTCAGTGGGTGGGATATATTAGGCAGCAAGTGAACATTTTGTCCTCAGAGTTGATGTGTTGGTAGCAGGGTAAGCGTAAGGATGTGAGCGACTTTGACATGGGCCAGATTGTGATGGCTAGACGACTGGGTCAGAGCATCTCCAAAACTGCAGCTCTTGTGGGGTGTTCCCGGTCTGCAGTGGTCGGTACCTACCAAAAGTGGTCCAAGGAAGGAAAACCGGTGAACCGGTGACAGGGTCATGGGTGGCCAAGGCTCACTGATGCATGTAGGGAGCGAAGGCTGGCCCGTGTGGTCCGATCCAACAGAATTTGCTGAAAACGTTAATACTGGTTCTGATTGAAAGGTGTCAGAACACAAAGTGCATCACAGTTTGTTGCATATGGGGCTGCGTAGCCGCAGACCGGTCAGGATGCCCATGCTGACCCCTGTCCACCGCTGGAAGCGCCTACAATGGGCACGTGAGCATCAGAACTGGACCACGGAGCAATGGAAGAAGATGGCCTGGTCTGATGAATCACGTTTTCTTTTACATCATGTGGATGGCCGGGTGCGTGTGTGTCGCTTACCTGGGGAAGACATGGCACCAGGATGTACTATGGGAAGAAGGCGAGCCAGCGGAGGCAGTGTGATGCTTTGGGCGATGTTCTGCTGGGAAACCTTGGGTCCTGCCATTCATGTGGATGTTACTTTGACACGTACCACCTACCTAAACATTGTTGCAGACCAAGTACACCCCTTCATGGAAACAGTATTCCCTAATGGCAGTGGCTCTTTCAGCAGGATAATGCGCCCTGCCACACTGCAAAAATGGTTCAGCAATGGTTTGAGGAATACAACAACAAGTTCAAGGTGTTGACTTAGCCTCCAAATTCCCCAGATCTCAATCCAATCGAGCATCTGTGGGATGTGCTGGACAAACCAGTCTGATCCATGGAGGCCCCACCTCGCAGCTTACAGGACTTAAAGGATCTGCTGCTTACGTCTTGGTGCCAGATACCACAGCACAGCTTCAGAGGTCTAGTGGAGTCCATGCCTCGACAGGTCAGGGCTGTTTTGGTGGCAAAAGGGGGACCTACACAATATTAGGCAGGTGGTCATAATGTTATGGCTGATCAGTGTATCTCATCTGGCCTGGGAGCGCCTCGGGATCCCCCAGGAGGATCTGAAAAACATTGCTGGGGAGAAGGACTACCCTGCTTACCCTGCTGCCACCACGACCCGGACCTAGATAAGCGGAAGAAAATGGATGGATGGATGGATATTTGATTCAGCTTTTAATTTAATAGACATAATCTACATATTAAAAACACTTTTATTATTGCTTGTCTAAATGTTTTTGTGCCTATTGGTTTAGACTGCAGGTGAGAGTTTTTACACTGTTTTATTTATCATGATACCAATGAATAAGATTACACTAAACCCAGTTTACATTTCAATTAATCCATGGCCCTGTGAAAGCCCAGAATAGATTAAGAAGGCTCAGCTCACACTTTATCTGACAACTGTCAGATAAAGTGTGTCTCAGGAGAGAAATAAGGAGTCCAAATCTCTGATGGTACTTTGCAGTCTGCACTGCCCTTCAGTGGTGAGCGTCTGTAAAGCCCAGTTCAGACCAAAGATTTGCGACGAGACAAAACCGTTTTAGAATGTCGCAGGGAAAAGTTGCAGCGGTGTGAACTGGCCCGTCTCAGCTCGACTCAAGCCGGCTGATGGCGTCGCCTGCGACTGAGCTTGTCAAATCACCAGTGGCTGGTTTTAGAACGTAAGGCACGTCACCTGTTTCAACAGCCAATCAGCAATTACAAACACTCGGGTTGTTATGGCTTTCTCATCAATTAAGTATAGCCTACTTTCTTTATTACACTGATTATTGATACAGTAATGAAATAATGTACTAAATGACTAATGAAAAAGCAAGAGCAAGAAAAATAGAGTAGCCTGCAGTTGTTATGGCAGCATCAGGAGGATACTTTTAATTTTGTTTAATTGTTGAATCTGCCCTCTTTTCTCTTGTAAAACAGTCAGTCATGTAACTTCTTTTATCTATGGGCTGTAGCTCACCTGTCGCCGGATTTATATATATATAGATATAATTTATTGCCCATGCCACAAGACCCCTCAATTGTCATAGAGTATTTTGCACACTGCGTGACACCAACTCCTCTAAACGTTGGAACTGCTCCAGGAATAGACGGGAGGAATTTACAAAAGAGGGGAGATCTCCTGTCTCAAGTTCACGGCATAAATTTGCATAAGCCCCCTGGATATTCCGTTGAAGCACCCATGGACGGCTTCAAATTCCCTCTCGTTTTTTTATGTTTTTGCCGTTTCATCAATACTAAAAATGCAACTGTAGCAGGTAACTCATTATCACTATCCTCATTCATATTTTAAGACGCTACAAATTATATTCAGCTGCAAAAACCACCTGAAAAGCCAGCAGTTACAATGGAAGTACAAAGAGTTGTTGCTATGGAAACGATACGCCGTCTTGTCTAGTTGCTTTGGTGTAAACTGGCAGGTTTCAGAGCGTTGCAGACCGGTGCATTGCAAGTAGTTGCAAGTTTCAACTCGTCTCGTCGCAAATCTTTGGTCTGAACTGGCCTTTACATTACACAGTCTGAACTGTCACCAAGGTTCTAATGACTGATACTGAAAGTTTTTAATAAAAACATGAAACACCATTTTCATGCACCATTTAATTAAATGTCAACACTAGGTCATATTTATTGGCCTGGTCACCTTCAGTATATAACTTCTTACAGAAAAACATTATCAGTGAACTCTCCCTCTTTCGAGGATTTTGAGTAGTTTTGTTCACTCAGCAGACTACTAAACAAAGTAGATAAAGGATGTGCTTGTTCATCTGCCACAATGTTTAAAAGCAGATCCATAAACTTTGCTTCAAAGTGGTCCATTTTTATAATAGAACCTTTATTGAACAAAATATCACAGACAACAGAAGTGAGTTCACTTATATGTTGGCATTTAATCTTTGCATGTATGGTGCAGGTGTCACCTTTATTTTTCAATGTATTGTTTATTTTGTCATATTTTTCCACATGAATTTGGGAAAAAAATCACTTAAAAACAACAAGGTAGAAATAAGGTTAGTAAAAGCTAAACTGTAAAAGATAAAAGGGAAGAAAGCCATACGGTTAAAATTAGTTATTAAAAAAGAGGTTTAAAAGTAGACACTGAGTTTGCCTGCATGAGGTGGTCGCTTTTCCTCAAATGTATTAAAAGCCTGAAAGCTTCATTTTGGAGAAGTTGTAGTCTTTGGATGTTTCACCTGCTTAAACGAGTGTGAAGGAGGTAAAAGCATGGAAGACCTTCTCTAGGCCTTAAAATGAGGGGAATAACCTAATCTTCTGTGCCTGTCAAGTATATTAGATATATTAGATACATAAGATAACAAACAAAAACATAACAGCCCCCCCCCCCTTCAAAAAAAAAAAACAATACAAAATAACAATAATAATAATAATAATGATACAAAAAGGTGAATGAATAATAAAAGGTGGATGTATTCACAGTAGGTTTAAGTTGCATTACAGTTTAACATCATTCAGTTTTACTTCATTTCGTCAGCATAAGAAATATTTGTAGTAAGATAGTGCCTTTTTTCCTAATATTTCTGTCTGTCATTTCTATAGTAATTCTTCTTCTTCATACACTTGCTTTAATCTACTCGTCCATTCCTCTGTGGAAAGTGCTGTGACCAGAA
The DNA here is from genome assembly GCA_008360985.2 of Macquaria ambigua. Lineage (NCBI taxonomy): Eukaryota > Metazoa > Chordata > Actinopteri > Centrarchiformes > Percichthyidae > Macquaria > Macquaria ambigua. The sequence goes on along the minus strand of VMKM01001613.1, from coordinate 68,634 downwards.
GAATATTTGGCCAATATGAATGTCACCCCCACTGTTGCAGTCTTGGCAAACATGTTATAAGTCCAGAAATCATGACCAAAAAACATATTGTAACATCCAACAAGGTTCAGGTTCCCATTTATTTTCACCATGTTATTATGATCTTGTACCATAGTGGCAATAGCCTGACATCATTCTGTTACTGATTACTCCATTCAGCATATTGATGATTTATGTATTAAATTAATTTACAATATTTTAACAAAATTTGGACAAAATGACTTGAAGTTACTTCCTGGGACAAACATCACACACAAGGACAACAATTAGTAAATTGTTTATTCATTTTAAAGGAAAACATGAAAACATACATCAGTGCAAAGAACATCTCTTCAGCGATAAGTCAAGATCAAGTTGACATGGCTTTTATTGAGCCTGTCAGCATTTCAAATGATTCCAGAAAATCCCAGCTTAGCATTTCTGTTCCTTTATAACACAGTATGGTGTCCAGGTTTAGCTTTGTGGACTGTGAATTGTGAGGCTGTCTTGTGCTGGTAGTGGAGTGTCTCAGTCTGTTTGGACTGTTGTTCTGGGTAGACGTACCACATGACAACACCTGAGGGATTGATAGAAAGTGTAAACTCTGTGGTGACGTTCAACCCGGTCACCGTTGAGCCAGTAAACACATCATAGGCCTAAAAGCAAGAGAAGAGCATATTTAAGGCTGATAAAGACAAGGCAACTCACATCTGATGATATGAGCCATATTTCACCAAATAATGTGTTTAAGGGCCCTTAAATTCTAAACTGCTATGCCTAACAGCAATCACTGATTTTGCCAGGGTTACCAATATTTTTACATTGTAAATGTAAGTAAGTAAAGCTTTATTTATATAGCATTTTTTAAAACACACAGTTACAAAGTGCTTCACACACACATACGAAAAATCAAAATGAATAAATACATAAAGCAAAAGTAAAGTGCAATAAAAACGCGGCACAAAAAAAAAAGAGGGGGAGATTTATAAAAAGGCTTGCCTATAAAGATGGGTTTTTAGAAGCTGCTTAAAACTGTGCAAAGATTCAGCAAATCTGACCGATAGGGGAAGATGAGTCCAGAAGGTTGGGGCTAAGACTGCTGATAAGACTGTTTTGCAGTTGGAGCGAGGGATGGATAAAAGGCCGAGATTTGAAGATCGGAGCGGCCGGGAAGTGTAGTGAGGAACGAGGAGATCTGAAATGTATCTAGGGGCGAGGTTGTGTAGTACCTTATATGCAACCAACAGGATCTTGTAGTTTATTCTGAATTTTACAGGAAGCCAATGGAGGGATGCAAGAACAACGGTAATGTGGGACCAACGGCTGGTTCTGGTTAATAGTCTGGCAGCTGCATTTTGAACCAGTTGTAAGCGATTTAAAGCAGCTTGACTGAGGCACGTGTAGAGGGAATTGCAATAGTCTAAATGGGAGAAAATGAAAGTATGAATTAACAGTTCAAGATCCTTAGAAGATAAAATTGGTCTGATTTTTGAGATATTTCTTAGCTGAAGAAAGCAGGACTGGACAAGCTTAGTAACATGATGGTCAAAAGTCATATACTGGTCAAAGATGATACCAAGATTCCTAGCGGTAGATTTGATATTTGACTTAAATGGACCAATAAACTGATCAGCTGCAGTGGCAAAGTTATCAGGTCCAATTAAAAGAATTTCTGTTTTGTCAGGGTTTAGGTGGAGAAAATTAAGAGACATCCAATCTTTGGTGGCTGCTAAACAATCATGAATGGAGGACAATTGGTTCAGGTTATTGGGTTTTGCAGAGAAATAGATCTATGTATCATCAGCATAACAGTGATACGACACGTCTTGAAAACAGCTGAAAAAGTGACCCAGAGGAAGCATGTACAGTGAAAAGAGGACGCCACACCACAGGGGAGCTGAGGAGGATACATGATTATTGATACGAACATTGAAATATCTGTTAGTCAAATAGGAATCAAACCAGTTTAAAGCTGTACCAGAAATGCCAACCCAGTTATGCAACCTATCAAGTAAAATGGTATTGAAGGCAGCAGTCAAATCAAGTAGAATAAGAATGGAATATTCACCTTTGTCTGCATGCATAAGAATGTCATTGGTCACTCGTAGTAATGCGGTCTCAGTACTATGCTTATGGCGAAAGCCGGATTGAAATTTATCAAAGATTTTATCAAAGACTCTCCAGCTGATCCAGAATGCTGTGGCTCAGGTGAGCCCTGAGTCACCCCTTAGTTGTGCTGCTATAGGCCTAGACTGCTGGGAGACTTCCTATGATGCACTGAGCTCCTCTCTCCTCCTCTCCCTCTCCATCTGTATGCACTCATATCCCATCAATGCTTGTTACTAACTCAACTTCTTCCCGTTGTTGTGTGCTTTATCTCCCCTCTCTCTCTCCTTCTGTTGCTTTCTGCGGGTATTTCTGCATCCGGAGCTGTAGAGTCTGGATCTATGGTTGCAGGCCACCTGCTGCCCCCCTGTTCCTGCTCTAAACCCACTGCTGCTATTACTGTTATTTCTCTTTTTTCCTTGCCACTGTCGCCTAGTGCTTGCTCATGGTGGGAACTGTTGGGTCTCTGTAAATATAAAGAGTTGGTCTAGACCTGCTCTATACGAAAAAGTGAACTGAGATAACTTTGTTATGATATGGCGCTATATAAATAAAACTGAATTGAATTGAATGACCCTCAACCAACTCCAGAAGTTGGTCCGTAACGATTTTTTCTAGGATTTTGGATAAAAATGGTAGCTTGGAGATTGCCCTATAATTCTGTAATTGGGTTGGATCGAGAGAGGGTTTTTTGAGAAGTGGTTGCACACTAGCAATTTTAAAATAGTCAGGTACGGACCCGGATGTGAGAGAGTAGTTGATAATAGAGAGCAGGCTGGGACCTAAGACAGGAAGGATGGAATTTAGAAACTTTGTGGGGACTATATCACAGGAACTGGAGGAGGGACGAGTGTGAGCTACAGTGTTTAAAAGGGTCTGGAGGCATGTAGGAGCAAATTCAGACAGTAAAGTAGGACGGCTGAATGGGGCGGCTGGTAAAACAGTCGGGGGAAAAATGGACCTCAGACCATCGATCTTGCTGACAAAGAGGTGGAAATTGTAGAAAGAGATGGATTTACAAGCTTGTTAATAGTACCAAACAGAAACCTTGGGTTATGTTTATTACTATTAATCAAGCCAGAAAAGTAGGCAGCTCGCGCATCTTTAATGATATGGTGATGCTTTCATTGGTCCAAGGGGTTATATTAATGACTGTAACAGCCCTGGAAGTGTATGGAGTGGAAAAATCAAGGGCTGATGAACACACATCATTAAACCAACTAACTTGGTCATTAATATTGGCAAAGTGAGGAGGGCATTTGGCCAGACTAGAAAAGTAGGTGGAAAACGCGGCTGTGGACTGCTCATTAAAGATGCAAGAGTGGGTTATACGTTTCTGGGATATTGTAGTAGGTAGTAAGGGTGTATCAAAGGTAATACATTTATGATCAGAGATAAAAATCAATCTTGTTCAGGGAATTAAGAGACATATCCAGATTAAAAACTAAGTCAAGGGTGTGCCCACGGTTATGTGTGGGGCCAGAGATGTGCTGCACAAGGTTAAAAGACTTAGTGAGGTTTAAAAATTCTGAGGCTAAAGAGTTTGATGGATTGTCAATATGAATGTTGAAGTCACCAACTATAATGGCCCTATCAAATTCTCCACTCAGACATCCACTACTGACTCTGTGCGTTTCAGCAACAAGAAGTCTTCTGACTCTGTTATTGGTATTTTAATGTTGTGTAGACCTGCTGCCTGTGATCACCTCACGCCTGCATTTGATCAAATATCTGAGCAGTTAGTATAATTGAACGTACAGCGTGAAGGACTGCCAGAGCTGGATGAACATGAGAGACTTTCTTCTACAGCAGAAAGCAGTCAGACAAACATCCACCGCTACTTCCAAAGATCAGTTCTCCTGCACAGCCCTGGGACCAGCTGGTCGTCTTACTGTTATGATAGTCATGGGGACTGTCAGGATGTGTGGGTATTTGTGTTTTTCTAAATGTAATAAATATGTCATTATTTTTCACATTACGTGTGATTACTGTGTCACTTTGATCTGGATTATCAGGAAACATCACAACTGGTTTTACACATGCATTACATTCATGCACACTGGTTTAGGGTAACATACGTAGTTTGATTTATTTGTTATCTGTATATATTTTTTCAATTTATCTGTATGCTGTTCCTGTTCCTTCTTACCTCTCTGCTCTGTTTCTTGTGCTGCTTTAAAGCTAAATTTACCTCCTGGGGATCAATAAAGTTGTATCTTATCTCCTTAAAATGAATCAATTAATTGTTTGGTCTATAGGACTAGTATATATACGACCATCAGAATTTCCAAGAGATCAAGGTCACAGCTTGAAATTGTTTGTTTTGTCCAGTATCCAAAGATATTCAGCAGCAAATCTTTACATTAGAGAAGCTGGAACCAGAGAATATTTGACATTTTTTCTTGATAAATGAACTGAAACAATGAAATGATTCTTAAAATTGTTGATTTGTGTTCAATTCAATTCAATTCAGTTTTATTTATATAGCGCCATATCATAACAAAGTTATCTCAGATGTTGTGGACAGACAGTGCATTAATCAACTAATCATTTCAGTACAAAGGAATCCACAGGGTAAGACATAGAGGCTGTACAAACCTCATAGTTGCCAGCATCATAGTTGAGTTTAGCCAGAGAGGTGTGGTGGAGGTAGGGCATGTCTGTCCGTCGACTCAGGAACACAAGGGCGCTGGCTGAATGAGACAGAGGCCTCCAGTAGACCTCAATATGACTCTTCTCCTGTGCAATAACACACACAAAATAAACGAAGCAAAATATGAACCTGTTCTTTAAAGACACATTCCTTGACTTTTTAGTGCCAAACTATGACTCAAAATCCCCAAATTCCCTCCTGCCTCACGGTTGACTTTCAACACAATTCACATTAGTTGTGAGCTAATTGTGTACATTATTGCATAGCCTTGTTTGTTCACTGTAAATAAACTGATGTTTCAATAATGATGATGACCTGCAACAGGCGTCTTCCCTGGATACCCATGGCGTCCTGGTTGATGGCAATAGCCACTTTGTTCTGCAGGATGGCCCTTGCGCTGTTGTCCAGGTTTCGAAGGTCATTAGACATGATGAGAGGTGCAGCCATTATAGCCCACAGAGCCATCTGAGAGCGAGCCTGGTCCACACTGAGACCAAAGTTTCCAATGATGAGCTAAGGAGAGATGTCACAGGTATTTGAGGCACGAAGAGACATCAAAGAAATGGGTCATCTGCAATGAATATATACAGTACAGTAAGGCACAGAAGAGCTGAGAAGGAAGAGAGTGGGAGGCTCCTTAATGTTACTGCCACACAGCACCCAGTCATCTGTGAAAGCAGGGTTAGGGGTAGATGAGGGTTAGGGTTAGGAAAAGGCTTGTTTTCCTCATCTACACTAGAACACAAGACTGTTATTTCAGACTCATTCAGCATTTTTGAAAAGCACCATCTTTATACAGTATGTGAAACACAACTGCTTAGTGTGGATGAAAGGCCTAAACAGTAGAAAAGATGTGTTGTCAAAGATAACCACATTATTGTGGACATAACCTAATGTCCAAAAAACAACACACAACAAAGTTACATGTGTGTTATATGACATCTGTAAACGAGTCAAGGTTTGCTTGCAATTGGGTAGTTTGAACCCAAACAACCAAGTTAAAGAAAACTTCTTTACTATGGTTTGGAATAAGGTAACCTTGGGTGTGAATGCACCCTGAGAGACAGCAGTTATGGTTCTGATTGCCTCTATGATCAGTTGTGTAATGTTTTAAAGGTATAAGATCAATAATGAAGACAAATCCATCATACCATGTCAGGGTCATTCCATCGTCCAGGCCCCGCAGCAGGCTGCAGATCATCCTGGTTGTTGGAGAACCACTCAATGATGCCTTGCACACTGTCCCATGAGTCCTGGATGTCATAGTAATTCCTCCACAGGTGACAAATATCCCCCAGCAGAGAGTAGTTCACCTGGTAGGAGATGGGAAACAGACTTTAAGGGTGTGAACAAAAATATCATTGTAACAATACAATACAATACAAAATCATTTACTAAAGGCCGGACTAACTGACAGACCAATAGACCAGCTACATGGCTAAAAATCATTTTGTCTGTAATTGAGTTCTAAAACTCTCTTTGTGTAAAACAAAGAAAAAACAAGTTTTCAATAGAGATAAACAATCAAGAATTTTCTAGTTTCAGTGCATCGATTGCCTTTATCCAATCATGTTTCAGAATATTGGCACAGTTAGTGGCACAAGTCCCAATGATCCAACAACTTGGTTTGACAGTGACGTAGTGATGACACTCACATTAGGTGGAAGTCCTCCCAGATAGGCAGGCCAACTACAAGAGTAGGCCATAGGTCTGCCTGTAGCATTCAAAGCCTTGGACATCAGAGGGTAACCTGTGTGACATGAGAAAACACTTGCTATGTCTAATCTAATCATGATCTCTTGTGGTTTCTTGTACTAAATCATTTTAGGTTTTCAGTGAATTCATTCCATGCAATTCAATAGGTTAGTAGATGTTCTTACCCAGTATTTGTTCTACAGGATTTGAGTTACAGCCGTCAAACTTCAGATAGTCTACCCCCCAGGTAGCAAAGGTTTGGGCATCAATCTCGATTTTATCCAGTGTGGTGCCAGGGAATCCCATACATGTGCGAGTGCCCATGTCTGCATAGATGCCCAGCTTCAGTCCACGGTCATGGATATACCTCGCCAGTTTTGCAATGCCACCTGGGAACCTGGAGGAAAATAAGCACACAATGTTACTTTACTAGGAGCTAAATAAAACATGACCCCAGAGTATAGAGATGTTTCAGTTACACAGGCCCTCTTTACATTTAAGAAACCCATCTGCATCCATTTTGGTTTTACCACGCTAGATGCATGTCAGGGTAGGCCCCAACAGACAATAGTCCAGAAGGTGGCAGTAATCCCCCCACTGGTGTTTGCTAATCACCAGAAAACACCACAATAAGATAAAACCTTTCTGAATAACCTGTGCTCAAACAGTTTAGGTAGGTAGCATTCAATAGTAATACAGCAGTTCCCAACCTGGGGGTCGAGACCAATAAATCTGAAGGTTCACTTGCTGATTTAAGGGCCGGATATACTCCAAACTGGACATGGACAGCAAACAAGCAACTCATTCTGTTTATACTATTGGGTGTCTGCATACAGGATAGTGTTCACAAAAGTTTGTCGGCACATACAGTCAACTCAGACCTTTGTGGAAAGGGCATTGGCAGATGAACAAATGTATGTTACACGAACCCTCTCAGCAATGCAAACATGGAAAGTACATTTTGTGCTTGATAGGATAGGAAAGTAGAAAAAAAACATTTACTCTACACAAAATTAGATTAATTCCTTCAGACGGTTCTTGAATCTTTGGGTTTTTTCTTTTCTTTTGCAAATTACTGTGTAATTTGGTTGACCTGGTCCTAATGCATGTGGTGAGGATAGGTCAGAAGTACATACGTTTTCTTTGATAACTGATAGCTATCTGATCTGCCCACAAAATGAAATAAAAACTGGCTGTTGAACATGGACTTATTAACTAAATTCACAGCAGATTCTGTCTATTGGATTTTTTTTTGACAGCAAGATTGTACTTCAGCAGGTCATCAGAATAAGAAGGAACACAGACATGCTGAATCTGCAAAGTCAGGAATGTAGACCAACCTGGAGGGTTCAGGCTGCAGCATCCCTTGTTCATCTCTCAGCATGGACATCCAGCAGTCGTCTATGATTACATACTCATAGCCCAGCTCCTTCCAACCGTCCTCAGCCAGCCGGTCAGCCATGTCTCTGAACAGATCCTCGCTGTGGACAGAGGAAAGGAAGACAGAGTTTGTCAGCCATGCATGAAACACATGCAGATACTCTTTTAACCCTCCTATTATCCTTGGGGTCAATTTGACCCCATTCAATGTTTAATGTCTTGAAATAAATGATAGACATCATTTTTTTTGTTCAAATTTTATGACTTTTCCTAAATTAATGGGGACAACTGAGTAAAAATAAAATTTACATGATGATATGTTTTCAGTACACATTTTGTACGGGTGTTCCTTGGGGTCAATTTGACCCCAGGCTGTTTTAGCTGTATAAAACATAAGAAATATGAATATTTTACAAACATTTGTTTAGGTTGTTTTAGCTGATATTAAGTTCACTATCACATGCAATTTTAATAATGTTCAAAAAATTTCCCTCTGCTTTAGGGCCCTAACCTAACATAACCATACCTGTAGTAGTGCGAGAACCCCTGATAGTTCCCGCAACATGGGTTTGGGCAAACATTTAAAAGCTTGCACAGCAGCCTTTTAAACCATGTCTCTTGGCGCTCTGTGTGCTCTCTCTTTATGCTCTTTCTCAGTTGAAACTTACCTCTAAGCAAAGGTTTTCTTCCAGGTTTTGTCGCAGCTCTTTGACAGTGAAAGGAGAACATGTCTGAGACTGAGGATAATATTGAGGAGGACCGTGATTATGAGGCATCCTCCTCTGATGAGAAGGACACCCTTGGGGTTGACCCTCCTGTTGTCTCTCAACCACCAGCAGATTTTGTTCTGTCTTAGCCTCCAAGAGTGGACATGTTACCTTCCAAAAATGGAAAGTTAGAGTGCTGCTATTGTGAGACGTTCCATGGTTTCTCCCATGTCATACGCTTTGATGACAGAGAAACAAGGCAGGGCTGATACGGGATGTATGGGACAAGTGGGTCCAGCGGTTACCCTTTCTTTACAATCCAGGTCCCCACTTGACTGTGGATGAATCTCTGGTTGCATTTCGTGGGCGCTGTCCCTTCAGACAATACATACGGTGTCACAATATGGGCAGCATGTCATGCACAGTCCAGCTATGCCTGTAATATGCAGGTGTACAATGGAAAATCCCCTGTGGAACTGTATACTTAGAAACAATATAAAGCCCACACAAACTTAGATAAACATTTTAATTACAATCATTTTCTGGAGGATAAAAGATGTTAGAAAATTTGAGGATAACAGGAGGGTTAAGTCAGATTTTCTGCATTCTTTGCATTTTTAACAAGATTTCAATTAAATATGGTGGAAGGTTAAGACATTGGGCCGTGGCAGAATTGTTTTTTTTGTGTGTGAATAGCACCACCATGTGGCCATTTATAAAGCACCTTATGTTCCACTCGTAACTCCAACAACTATGAGCCACAGAAACAAAATTATTTTTTCTAGTTTCAGTGCAGCATTGCCTTTATCCAATCTTGTTTCAGAATATTTGCACAGTTCTATCTAAGTCCCAATGACCCAACAACTGAACTTGTGATCTTGAGATAACAGGATATAACCTATAGATGGCACCACAGCAACATAATAAATCTATGTGGCCGTAAATCAGTGGTCATGAGTCTGCACTCTTCATGCTAATATTCCCAGACAGGGTTTAGGAATTCCCAAAAATCAAGGACATCAACATCTAAATCTAGATGCAGATTAAAAACTTCTACATAGTTTCTCTTAATAAAATAACATATTTAGGGGATTGTGTATTGGCTGTTAGCCTATTAATATCTTACTAAATCCAATATCTCTGTGTAAATATTCAACTTCCCCTCAGTATTGTGGTAGTAACTATCAAATACTTGCTCAGCAGCCATAGTGAGAATTTTGTCTCACACTGTCTCATTAAATTGCTTTGACAGCAAAGTGTTGACAACATGTACTATGTTCATTTTCAAAACTGTCTAGACGTACAGTATATTTCAAAACTCCTCATCATCATTGCAATGTAGCCTGGCATGGGTGTTGTGCACACTCCTCACGCATTTTAGAGTGAGGTTTGACAGAAAGCACAATTCTTTGTTCCAGCCCTCATCACAACTCAGCTTCTTACAGCAGAAGCAGAACTACCTCACTGTGTGGTTTTCTACTCTGACAAGGTCTGCTCTATTCCTATCCTCCAGCAACTCAGACCGTATTCTACCTGGTTTCTACTTCAGTCCCTTATCTTGTTAGTGATAAAGTGATAAAGCTTTCAGAAATTCCCCAACTGATCATACCTGATGCAGTTCTCTGGGTCATCTTTACAGTCAATATCACAGCGAAAGCGTTCCCAGGCCATCCATCCCATAGGTGGAGTCTTCAGCAATCCGTTGTCTAGGGCTACAGTCAGTGAGATTAGGCCAAGGAGCAGCGTTACTGCTAAGGTCCCCATTTCTAAAAGAAGAAATGTGCAAATTAAAGAATGACTTAACGTTTATTAACATACACAAGCATACATACATAATGTTACTCTTGCCAATGTGGCAAAGATTTACATTTTTAAACATTTTTTGATAAATGACAGTTTATGTTTTACAGTTTTTTTTCAGACATTTTCTGATTTTAACATTTGTGTGTACTGAGCAAAAACAAGTTCAACCGCCTTCATTTCTTAATCATCAAATGCCATTTCAACTGCTTTCATGACTTAGACATTGCAGCTGCTTTCGCTCTTTACTCCTCAACTGTTAGTTCAACTATTTTCAGGGTTGTATACTTACTGACAATTCAACTGTCTCAACAGTGTTTAACTTGGAACTGAAATTTCACTTCAACTGATTTTCAGCTCTTACACTGAACACCTGAACTGCATACACTTCAACTGATGCATCAAGCCCTTTCAGTGCTTCAACTTCACCTGACACTTCAATTGCTTTACCTTAAGTGCTTCAGCTTCATCTGCAACTCCTTTACAACACTTTAAGACTTGTTTGCACCTGCAATTCTAGCTCAAGCAGGCACAGAAAATGCAGCCTTTTCAGTTTGCTATTTAGTTGTTCTAATGTAAAACTGTTGAGTCAACCTTTGTTTACAAGAAAACTCCACAGGGTACCTTTAAACCGACGTCACCTGTGATGTCACCGTAAATGTGTGAGTGCAGGAGGTGTGAGGGCTCCAAACTCTGTCTGATAAATGGGACAGCACTTTGTGAACACATCTTACCTGGACAGAAAATCTTACACTGTGTGTAGTTTAATGAAGTGGAGTAATTGTTGTTTGCCTTCTACTGATAAGTAAAACTGTGCGATCATAGTTCATCATAGGATCATAGGAAAATGTCATCTTGCTGTCTCATTCCATGTTTTGTTTATTTTTATTTTTCTCTGATGCACAATCCCACGGTCATTGTCATTTTAACGTCACCCTATGCATTGTGGGTCTTCGCCTTAAGCAAAGTCTGCAGAGGTGCACTTGTGAAAAGTGTGTGACAGAGCCCTCAAACACTTCTGCTGATTTCACAGTGGGACAGCCCTGAGCCCTCACAGACTGGACGGGAGCAAGCGCTAAAGTCTGTGAGTAAATATGAAGGGACATGGGGACTGGGCCTGTGTGTCACATCACCCACAGGCATGTGTGTCCTCGTGCACGAGACAAACAAAACAGGGACCCACTCATGAAAAACCTGCTCCATAGTGCCCTTAGAGGTCATACCTATTTTTCAACCTTTAAAAAATATTAAGTTGAATCAACAACGGCTCAGTCACCCTGACGAACATTAGTCAGATTTGCTTTCCATTTACATTTTCTTACTTTGAAGAGTTCATGCTTTTTTTTGACACAAACATTGCAATGTTGTTTGACCATTGTCTGAACATCCCCCCCAAGACGTTCCATGGTTAAAAAAAATGAAAGCTGTACCAACGGCTGTGATGTTCCTGACTGTCACCTGGACCGCCGTCCTCCCTGGGCATTCCAGTGACGTCAAAATATGTTGTTGCCATCATCAACAGGCCTCTTTAGTTATTCTGCTAAGGTTTATGTATACAGTATGCATTCTACAGCTTTGTACATCCTATACGTCTGGATGAACAGCTTAATAGTTATATGTCCTAAAATGGTCCAACCAACATCGTGGTCTGACCCAGACTTCTGTAAGATGAAGCAGTGTAAGGGGGCACGGACTGAATTCGGTTTCATGTCTGTTTTCTTCAAACCACAAACAGGGGTCTCTGGAGAGTTTTAACTCTTTAAGAGTGCATTCTGGGAAGCAGTGAATATGCTAACCATGTTTATTTAAAAACTTCATTTAATGAGTCGAGTGAACTCTCAGCAGTACATTCATTCTACTCAGCATTTTAAGTCAAAGGACTTCAAGTCAGAACAATTCATGTTTATATGTTCTGAAGTGGTATGAAAATCAAAACTAGAATTTTTTTTCTTGTTTCCTTATTACTACATGAATTATCTATAATATCTTGGCCAGAGAAAACAGGTTATTGGAGCAGCTGATGAGTGACACAAAGAACACTCGAGCAGCTGAGGTCCCATTTACCTAAACACACATTCTAAACAACATTACTGAACATCTGTTCTGAAAAGGGTGAAAATGACAGTCTCCTACCTGTTCACCTGAAGCTTCAGCTTGCACTCGGCTGATCTGAACAAGTGTCAGTACTGTTATTGCAGGCACATGACTGCCTTCTCTTCTTCCTGGATTTTCCCCTGAGTGGCAGAGTCTATCTCTTCCTGGTAAGGTAAGCAGAAGGTCATGTGACTGGTCACATGATAAAACAGGAAACAGGCTGAAGAGGCAGGAAAGTGGTACTGAAGTCATATGCTGTGTTGCATATTGTTTGCATTTTTATACTTTTGTAGTTTTCACTCATTTGTATTCAATATTTGTGCTGTTTTTTCATCAGACTGGATTGTCGTTTATGTTGTTGCAGTCAGTGTGATGCTGCTGTTGCTTTACTGCTTTAATGTCAGTGGTTTCTGAGGGGCTGCTCAGATAAGAAATGAACACATAATGAACCCATGCTTTCAAGAAACAATACATTTGTTTACTGACGCATCTGCTCTAATAAAACATACCAAACTGAGAAAGAGTTTTAAGAGTTAACATTTTAAGAGAAATCTTTCAGTGACTCATGAATGTTGAAGTCTTTCATTTTCTCTCTGATAAAATGGCAAGAGGCTGGGTGCTGACAGATTGTATTTTACAGTTGAATGTTCTTTCTCTTCATCTGTAGCTGGGGGTTCAGACATGCGGTGGTTCACTATGAAATACAGGTTTTGCCACATTCTCTCACATACTACTTACCACGTGTAGGTGACACTGCCATGAATGGAAAAGCCATTCATTTCAAAGAATTCCCATACATGTTCCCCGAAGGTGCCAGAGAGAAACTGTGAACATGCATAGCTCTTTCCTGATGTTAGAATCTTAGAATTTGAGCAGATCTTTATATTTTCAATTAAATTACTTTACACAGATTATAATACAATGGGCAATACCTTGGGCACCGACAGGTAAAAATACAAAACACTATAGCATATCATACCAAATATTACAGATAACCTTCAAAGGAAACCTGTGTTAAAGGCTTAATTATTATCATTATTTATTATAAGCTTATTACTGAGTGATGGAGTCTGACACAAACAGTTTTTGTTATTTCACTTGAGAAATGTCTATTTCTTTTTTTCACCATGCTCCTCTCACTGGTTTAAAATGGGCAGAGCTCATTTAGTAAGAGGTGATCACACATACTTCTGTGCACCAATCATGATTTAGCAACATTTGAATAAGAATCTGATGACAATCAGTGGAATTTGATCAAACCACAGCCTCACTGATAAAACACATTAGCTCAGTTTTTGAGTGTTAATCTCTTAATAAATACAACCTAAAGATGTTTTTTAAACTTTATTGTTTCTTATTTAGTCATGAGAGAAATACTAAAGCAGAGCTGCTCTGCTGTATAGATACATATGCAATTTAAATTGCTTTACTTCTTTGGATTTAGGTCTACTGTAGCCTATTGCATGTGGGGACAAAAACAAACAAAAATATTAAAATATATCAGAAAGTATCTGCAGGTACTCCATATTTAAGAATCAGGAGCCAAAAAACCTGCCCGGACATCCCTTCTTTTTAACTGAGCCCTGTGACTCTCCAACTTGAAACGTTAATATAAGTCACTTCAAACAGTGGCTCTGGCTTTGGTGCCGCCTCCATCCCTGGGCCCATGGGCCCCTGGGCCTGTAATCCATTCATGCCCCAGGTCAAGGATCATACAAAACATAATAAACACAATTAAAACTGAATAAAATAAAACATTTATTTCTTCAGACATTGGTTTTTCAGCTTCAATATAAAACGATTAAATATTTTACAACAATCATCTTTTGTACTCTGTGTGACTCACACAAAGTACACCTTTGTCCATTTTCGTCCTGGTGTCCTTCGTCCTGTCTTATTCCTTCTTTCGAGCTGATTCTAAAACTGCTCCACTCCTCATCTGGCCCTCCTGAGTGTTGCTGACTAGAGCCCAATTCAGACCAACACAGGTGTGGTTATTAAGATCCCCAAGGGTGATTGGTGGATGGTAAGTTTGTTTGTTTCTTTCTACCTATGCAGTTACCCCAATTCTCGAAAATGTGTAATTCAAATACAGTATGTAGTGCTCTCAGTATGTGTTAAAAAGACAGGATTTGGATTTTGTGATTGCTCTGTTAAATTTAGCTGGTTAGAGCCACATCTGGCAAGAATGATCAAAAGCTCTTGCAAAATGATTGGTACAATGGACCAAATATGGTGAAATAGGAATCAGGTCAGGCTGGAGTTCAGAGTATCAAGAGTGATATGGGAGACAACCCTGCACCAGTAAAAGCTCCAAAGCACCCGGGATGTGATGTTTTTTTTCTCATTTATTTGGGAAGGTGGTCCTTGGAAATCTTTCAACAATCAGAAGTGGGCCTTAAGTCACAAAAGGTTGAGAACCGCTGTACCAGTGAGTGTCTGGGGCAGCAGGACAGTGTCTGTGTTCATGGTGATGAAGGAACAACAGTGTGGCTCACTGATGTGTTTTTAATAGTTTTTATGGCTCAGAGGAAGAAGGTATGTCAGGCTGTGATACACACACAGTACTTGGTAGTAGGATAGTAGTTGGTTTGAGTCTGCACATGATTTGTAAGAAAAATATAGCATATAACCACATGTATCTTTTAAAGTAGGATCACTCAAAACAGGTAACTAGTGCAAATGATCAACTCATAATGCACTGAGAACATGTTTTATAGTAGGCCTATGGGATCTTAATATGTGTTGTGTTAAAATGGATTGGTCATAGCGAAGACATAGGCCACAGGCACCTGCAGTCCAATGTTGGCAATATGCCATTTTCCCATCCCTAATGCTCCTATAACCAACCCTGCAATTGTTCCCAAAGTTCCTGGCCACGAGGACCACCTTCCAGCCACAGCTGCTGCTGCACCCACAGACACCCCTGCTGCCCCCACCACCCCCAGCAGTGCCCCGGCTTTCCCCCCTTCTCCCAGCACCGGGGCTAAAACCTCCACCCCGGCCAGTAACCCCCCCGCCACCAAAGCTGCCCCCACTATGACTTTCCCCTCTTCAGCTGCACGGCTCACCAGCGGTCCTCCCACTGTAGCCCCCAAAGCCAGCTCACACAGTTTTGCCACAAAGAAAGCTGCGTTCAAAGCTTCCAGAGAGGATTGGCGGTTCATACGAGCACTGATGTTTTCTCTGGACTGACTCTGCCCCGCCACTTGCATCTTCATGGCAGTTGTTACGACCACCTGCCCAGCATGTAGGGTGAGCATGGCGATGACAAACGTTGCGAGCATTCCAATGCATCCTACTAACATCCAGAACTTAAAGTCAGAAGATTTCAGAAGCAAATAGGCTATGACTGCAACCAAAGCCAGAAGCACTATAAACACGGACTGGTGTCCTCCATAACCGAACACCCCAAAGCCTGATGTTACTATGGCAACCACTGTCATTGGTATCCCTGAGAAAGCCAAAAAGTCCACATGTTTGACCACCACGGTGTTGATCCAGTCTTGGATGGTTCTTTGCTCCATCTCTGCCTCTTCACTCTCCATCTTCTTCTTCTCTATTTCCTCCCTCTGCCTTCGCTCAGTGACCCATGTCGCCCTGTGCTCCATGCTGCTGGTGCTGCCTCCGTTCTCCAGTGCCAGGATCCTCTGCTCTATCTGCACAGCCACTCTCTGTCTCTGCTGCGACTCTGTGTTCTCAATCAGTTTCCTCTCCCTGGCCCCGACTACAGATCCCAGAGTGCAACAGGCCTCTCCCTGCTTCCAGAGGAGCTTAAATACAAAGTGCAACGGCAGTTTGAGAACAGTGAATATGCTCAGTGCCCACAGAAGGCCCACCATGCCATAATTCTTCACAATCCATTCGATAGCAACCCCTAGTGTGGCCCCACTGAGAGTGGTCCCGAAGGCCCCGGCGAGTCCTGTTGATGCCCACAAGCCAACAGAGTCTGTGTGGGAGGCACCACAGCTCCTCATGGCCACGAACACTGAAGCTACCACTGCTGCGAGAATCACACCAGCTACTACTGAGGTCATCGCCGTGGTCAGTGCTGTGGCTCCAATAAGGGTCCCCAGCCCCAGAGCACCCACTGTCCTGACTTCCTCCATCACTGGTTTCAGTGGACCGGCTGCAGTCATCACTGACAGGGTCTTGTTCACTGGGTCCTCCGTGGCTCCCAGAATGCAGCCTCCCACTGCTCCCAGTGTAAACCCCACCGCTGCCTCCATTAAAGGGCTCCTAGCTCCTGAAACATGACAAGAACAAAACTGTAAACCACTGAGGAAGTGGTGTTTAACGTGTACTTGGTTTCTTTTTCCAAGGGTCTCTAATTTAGTTATCTTTTTGATTGGATTTTTACTTGATGGATATTTGGCTAACTTGTTTAGCATGATGTACTGTTTAATAGTAGGCTATGTACTTAATAATAAATATTATATAATAATTATTCTTTTGTTGTTGTTGTACTTTCCTTCATTAGTAGACCTTTGAGACTGTGGTGGCCCTTTGGTGGAGAAAAAGATGGCATTTTGTCTGCTCTGGTTGGATTGTCTGTCGATGTAGCATTTTACTACACATTGTACTTGTCTAAAGATGTATATGACCAGTAAAGAGTGATTTCTTTTGCATAACAAAGTGGAGGACTTTTTATTTTGTACAGTTGCTCTTCACTTCTTCACGACGACATGATAATATATTAAATGTCAAACCTTTCAATGACTGGACAAAGGATGAATTTTGAATGTGTTAAATCAAACAGAATAGCAGAATTCCTATTTCTTCATTCAAATGTACCAATTAATGACTTTCTGTTGAGATGTGTCAGTGACTAAAGTCACCATGTGTCTGTAATGCAGGACAAGCCTGCAGTGACTCTCAACAAACTGGTTGATCAGGTTTGACCAGCAGAGACAACATGCTGCCATGATTCCTATCTGTTCACACTCTGCATGCAACTTTAACCCTTAATGACATTAAACTACGACTGGGATAGTAAGAGCAGAAAAAAGGAACAATAGAAAAGGTCTGAATAGTTTCATGCTATTATTGTAACCTCCCAAAGTCAGTAAAAAAGAAATGTATACAAAGAAAATGAAAGCACTCGAAGCAAAATCACAAAAGAAGCACAGTTTACACATGCATAGCAGGCATCCACACAATACAACTTTCAGTCATTAACACAGAGATGAATGAAAATGCAGATTTAGAAAGTGGACATGTCTTTACCCAGTTTAGTCTGTGCCATGTTGTTCTGAAATGGGCGGTAGACTGAAGAATCCTCTTCCCCTGGAGTTATGTCGGGCTTTCTCCAGACCTGTCTTAAGTGAGTCAACAGCACCCTGTGAGTCATAAAATATGGTTGAAGGTGCTTCTTTTTCCCTGTTTATATGACAGCAGCCCATACAGGACACACCCACTCCCAGTTTGTCCTTTCTGTATCCTCCCTCCAGGTATTCTGACCTAATCTCCGGGATCTCTGCACCATGCTGGTGTTCAGTGTCACATGTGAGGCAGCATTCCTGTACAGATACAGTATCTGTCATCTGTCATGGTTTCTCCTCATCTTCTCTCATCTACCCCATCCTGTCCATCACTTCCCTTGTAAGCACAAGATACTGATTGTCACAGATTGTGGTATTTCAGTTGAAAAGGTCATGGACTACTTACTCACCTGGAAAGCAATCAGAGTGCACACCTCCACAAAAGGCTGAAAATGTGTTTTTTATTTTGGATTTTTAAAGTTTTCATCTGCAGTAATGCACTATTACAAAATCATACTTATATTTGGAGAATAATATATGTGCATATATCATCTCAATTTGTCCATTTATTATTTGTTTTGTTGGACTCCTCCTCATGTTTGTAGCAGTGTGTGCCAGATTTGGTGAATAGTCAGTGAAGGAGTGGTGAAAAACACTTTTTAGACAAGATTAAAGATAGTAAAATCTGTTCATGTGGAAATGCACCTCTAAAACTATTTCTCTTTTACACCTTAGAGTACAGGACAGCAGTTATGAGCCAACATTTAATGGAAATGAATTCAAGTGAAATTGAAAGGCTTGTGGGTTTTGCTTTGCATATCCCAAAGTTGAAGTTTATTGTTGGAGCAGCTGATGACAGCACAGATCAGAAAAAATGTCCAGCTGTCTGTATGTTTAAAAAGTTTAAAAGGTCTAGGTTTTTCAGATCATGACATATATTTTGGCATTTGGTGACCATATTTTTAACATGCAACAGGCTCTGGACAGATTTCTTGGCTTAAGTGCTTACAAAGTAAAATCGTTCACATTCTGTACATCACACAGATTTACAAGTGCGGTACCAGTAATGGCCGCTTGTCTACTTCCACCTACAAACCAAATTCATCTATTAGTATTAGGCTGTAAGTAAAATCATCAGCGTGTTGTTTGTTCTAAACATTGCCGCCACTAGGGGCTACTAGCAGGGCTTCTTTATTTTTACATACATATCCTTTATATTCAGTGTAACTTCTAGAGTATTTCAAATATAGAAATGGTAGGTAATAGGTAATGATATTTTTGGATGATGTGCATTTCCAAGAATTTACACATCAGAACTATAAAGACATTATAATTTACCATAACCCTTTACCAGTTATAGGGCTGAACTAGAAGCTATAGTGGGAGAATCTAATCATCAACTACAACTTAATCATTCTTACGTTTTGTTATGACCCTGGGTCATAATGTGTATTTGTATTTCTAGTGACTGTGATTTTGGTGCTGTTGTCCCTCCCTTCCTGAGGGTGGTGCTGTTCACCCTGTTCTGTGTTTTTCTAGTATGTTCAGTTCCAGGTGGGGACAGGTGATTGGACGGGAGACTGATGGCACCTACCTTAAAATGACACTTGCCCAGGCCGGCGACACTCCTTCTCTTTGCCTGACTCTCAACCGGACTGTGCCGTGCTGAGCTGTGCATGTAGTGGACTTAGACCGTTGTCTTAGTGCTAATGTGTTTAGCTACTGTGCCTCCGTGAATACTTTTAAAAAGAGCAGTCCAGGTAACTGTAGGGGAGAGAAGCCATTTCTGTTTCTACAATTGTTTTTGTTTGTTAGGGAGTTAGGTAAGATCCCTGTACTTCTTTTTTGTTTCTTTGTATTAGGTAAGTTAGTTGGGTTTTTCATAGATTGTTTTGTTTGTTTTTTTGGCTGTGCTCTCCCTTACGTCAATTATACCCTGTGCTATGAATAAATCATTTCTGTTTGGACTGCATCTGTTGTGGCACTGGTCATCCTTGGGAGCGGGGAAAGGGGAGTCATCTTTTTATGCTGTGCTCCGGTTTTTCCCTAGGCCGGGCATAACAGTTTTGACTAAAGAAATGTCCTTCCACTGCTAAATGAAGATGTTATAAAAGTACGTTGTTTTTTGCATGCATACAAAACTTTGATATTTTGGGAGAAGTAAAAGGTGATAACTTAATCAGTGTCCACCGGACACTTTAATTGCCTTCATTATTGTCATCGGCCAGTGTAACTCCATAAAGTCCTGCAGATCTCGAAGCAGCTGTCAGGAGTCCAGCAGCCCCTAATGGGCATCATCACCACACCAAGAACTGCAAAACTCAGAGGAGCCTCCAGTAACACAGACACTCTATTTTCACTGCCCTGTTCCATGGTGGTGTCTGTACTATTTAGCAGCACATGGGCAAATATCAAAGCCAAAGGTACGGCTATATTATTAAATTAGTAAAAGATTGTCAGCAGCCACAAACACAATCCCAAGTACCAGCACTACACAAGACCAAAGCTGTTCTCGTGTAGACATGACGACAAGTACCAGCACTGACCCCAGAGGCTGCAGCAAGGCCTGATTTTAGTCCAAATTCTCCTCCTGCACCAAGACACCACTCAGTGAGACTGGGAAGGTTTATGTGTTGGGCACCTACATCTAGAGTGTATAGGGTCACAGCTGTAGGGGCCGAAATCCACAAAGACAGCCCTTTAGTTCGGTCCGCCTCCCAGGAGCTGACTGACATCACACTAAAAGAGCACCAATCATCCCAGTCGGCATCTCCACTGTATACACCAAAGTTCGAATTGTTCCTTCCCTAGTCCGAGCAGAAGTCCAGTCAGCGAACCAGCAGCTCAAAGCTAAGTGTCATGTATCCACTGGGCTTCCTGAAGGCTAGTATATCAGCCAAAAAGCCCATCTGAAATCCTGCTGGGAGCAAAAGGATAATGACCAGACACATTCTAGGTTTATTAGAATCAATGACCTGACCAGACTCATATGAACGTCACAGCAGGGAAGGGGAGCATTCTTGCTGGAGTAGCTGGTGAGGCTGAGGATTAACCCCATAAGACAGAGACCTCTCTGTTGGAAAGCCCAGCAGTGACTCCTAGTGGACCCAAACATAAGCGCCTGTTAGTTCACTCAGTCACAGCAGCACAAGGAGTGGATAGAGTGGACAATAAAGGGGACAGCTTTCCATGTGGACTATTTTGTTGTTGTGCGTTGATGAAACTAATTATTATAAGACTGTCCACACCAAAACTGCGGCCGCTTCACAACATTAATCACGTGTTTATTATTGTTACAATGACGATTGTTACAATGACGATGAGGGTCTGGTACACCTATATATGTCTTTCTGGGAGTCATTGGCAAACGACCTATTCTGTCGTTTCTGGAGTGATATCTCCTGCCACCGGTAGGGGCACTAATTTAGGAAACGCTCCTATGGGTTGTATTAGAGGTTAGGAACAAACGACCTATGTAGCCGTATGGGTTGGAGGACCATGGAGGAAGTCCATTGATGAGATTTTGAGTTTTAGTATAAATTGGCATGCTGCAACAACTAATTAGCCAACCCACTGCCACGATTCTGCTGTTCTTCAGTTCAGGTGTTTAAACTTCCATATTTTAACATTACTCAGCTCTATGTTTATTTGTGTTTGGTTAATGCATTTTTGCCATATTATTACTGTTTTGAATCACCCATTTTGTTACTAGTATGCGTCATACAAATCTGTAACTTTTTTGTTATTCTTAGGTTCTCTAAAATGATAGTTTTGCTTAATTTAGCTCATGTTTCCCTTCTGTCTATCCACACACAATTACTCAATTACAAAGCAAGCAAGCCATGCTACTTGGACAAGACTGTGAGCTTGAGGATACTACGTCACAGTTATCACCTCCACTGCTCTCTCTGCTGCCAGGTTTAGTGCAAAGCTTGCAGCAGTCACTTTCAGCATAATCTCTATAAACAGATCTCTGCCTATGAATGCAGAATCTGTAGGCAAGGGACCAGTTTTTGGTATTGGAAGCATTCTGGTTTCTGTTTGTAGTCCATTTGTAGTCCTGGTAGTATTTGTTACATCCCGTAGTTATTGTCTGTTTCCTGCTTTATTTTGAAATCCTTACCTGTCTGGACTGTTCAATTCCTGCCCTCGTGTCGCTCATTGATTTTCCACACCTGCTCCCTATTACTCACCTGCCCCTGATTCCCTCGTTAGCCACTTCCCTATATATACTGGTCCCCTTTCTTTGTTCTCTTGTCAGTTCATTCTGTTTGTGATGTGCTTAGTTTCCATGTTCCTGTGTTGCCCGTAGTATGTTCCTGGTGCTTCTGTTGCCAAACCTGAACTTACCTGTTGTCTGTCTTCCTGCCTGGCTGCCTACCGGTACCTACATGTAAGCCAGTTTTGTGTTAAATAAACCATTGAAACTGCTCCAGTCTTCCTGTGCTGTCTGCGCTTGGGTCCAATCCCTGCTACCCCCCTGTGACAGAATGAACCGACCAGTTATGGACCCAGCAGACAGGCTAAATCGTTGTCAGACAATAGCTAATGGGTTCCGAGATTGCTTTCAGCACTTCCAGTATTAGTTTTTTTTTACAATTGCTAAGTCAGATTTCTCTATAGGAGATTTTCAAAAAAAGAGCACTTTTTCAAACTCTTCACATAGTTCTCTTTACCAACATGCAGCTCAGCAACAGTTCATCTCACAGCAAAATGCACTAAAGCAACCAAAACACTTAATACCCATCTGAGAATCAACTCTGGTACCCTAACACTGACAACATTTGTCTGCCAACGCTTTCATAGAGGTCATCAAGGAATGTGTGTTTATGCATTTTTATTTTTTTTAAATTCTTTTTTAGTTATGTTTTTGAACATAAATGTAACGGTTTTAAAAACAGTATGTAAACATGTGTAAAATGGAGTGTAAATACACAGAGGTTTGGTGGTGGTTGAGTTTGAGGGAGAAAACAGTTCATGAAATTTGAAAGATGTGGTCATTGAGTGCATTTTGTATAAAAGCAATGACAAGTGATCCACAGTTAAGTCCACAATGACTTCTGTTGTGCTGAGTGTGTAAAGTTTTGAAAAAGTGAACCCATATAGAGAAATGTGACTTGTAAAAAACTAACATACAACTAACTATTGGTCCTTTTTTAGTGTACAGACTTTTATTTTGTTGTATATTTTACAATAAGTACGGGTAACTCTTTGTTATGATAACTAAATTGTGCTAATTACACCAACAGGTCATAATGATTTCTAAAATAACCTGCATGTTCTTATCTAAATCCATAATTATATCAACACTTTTTCATTATAAATCTAAGAAAGCAAAACATTTGTGTTTTAAAATTACTTCATGCATGTGGTTCACCCTAAAGCATCTTGGTCATGATCCACCTAACTGTCAATGAGCCTGCACTTTTGCAGGTTTGGGCTAAGAACGTGTTGCCAGTTAAATTTTAAACCAGCTTCGAAGAACCAAAAGATCCAGACCCAAGTCAAATCATCAACATTCTAATCTGGCTAACTCAGTTATCCATGTACGAAAAACTTATGAGCAGTAAGAACAAGCGGGAACAGGTGGAAATTGTTGGGTCTCTGTAAATAATATTATAAAGAGTGCTCTATATGAGAGAAATAGAAATAATATGAGAAATTCCACTGTGTTTACACAGAAAGCAGCTCTTAGTCAACTATTGGATGAATGAGAGGTCATGGACATAGTCAGCCAACCAATAAGACATTTTTTTAAAACTATTTTTTGATTTTCACTCAGTGATGACAATAATGATTACACAGGGCAGTGTTATAGCACATCAATATAAACATAGTGAATGCAAATCAACAAAAGGAATATCTTGTATCTTCCCTCCCTCCCCAGCACCCCATCACCACATTCACTCGTCAGATATTGACCAGAAATAATTTAAGTTATGTGACCGATAAGACATTTTTATTCAATCCAAAATAGAGTGGGTATGGTGAGAAATAGGGGAGGAAATAGCACACGTCACATTATAGAGAAGCATCCAACAGGTCTTTGTGAACTTTATCTGGTGCCAGAAACTGTAGAACGTGTTGGTTAGTTGCTGCAGGAAATATGTATCAGAGAGAAAGGACATGATGGAAGAAATGAAAAGATCGGGGCTAACAGGAGCAGGATGAAAGAGCACACTGGAGTTTGGTGGAAGTGTTTCGACTGATGGGAAAAATCTGACAAACAGACACTGTAGAAGTTAACTAACTCCAGAAGATGGCAGTAATGCAACACTAAAGATTCCAGCTGCCGTTAAACCTCGAAGAAGAAGAAGAAGAAGAAGAAGAAGAGGAACCTTCGCTGTTTGGAAGTCGTACTCTGGAACCATTTTAGTATAACTCCATGATGGCAGCTCTGGTGAAAACACATGTTCGGCTGTCTGGTGAGTTTTTCTATACCGTTCACTAGTGTCGCCTCTGAAAAATACGATGAAGTTGTTGGCCGTTGATTTTTAATCTCACAGATACCAACGCTATCTAGCTAGCTACTTCCTTTGGTTTTCTGGATGAACACATGGGTGTACAGATACGTTAATATGCTAGCTAGCTTAGCACTAGCCCTGGTCCTGTGACTTTATGTAACTTAAGCTGGAGTTCGATGGTGGTGTTTTTGGTACAAGAAGACATGCAGCATTGTGGGGTAAAGTAACGTTACTAGCTAACAAACGTTACCTGTCGCAGGAAAAAAATGGTAATTGCAGTAACTTTATTGTTAATGTGTCAGTTATGCGATACACCAAACTTGTTTCAAGACTCTTAAATATAATGTTTAAGTTACCAGTCTCTAGTTATTTGTTATTTTATTTCCACAATACCAATTAGAAAATGAAATGTTAAATGTCAGCAAAACTGATCACAAAAACCAATCATACTGACACAACAGACGTACAGAAGCGAAGCACGCGGCTCTATTCAGGTACTGTGCTCATATTTGCACAGATGGTGAAATGAAAGTCATTACGATCATCTGTGCAAACGCAGTACTGATATTTCTGAGGAACCTTCTAAACACATGCTTTAAAAGCTCCTGATTTTTTTTATTTTATTTTAACAAAACTAGTGTGGTTGAATTCCAGATTCTAGGTAAGGAACTCTAAATTCGCCATTCATGGTGAAAATGCAGGCCGCAACTGATGGTGGTGATGATCTTCCTTGTTTAGTAGTTTAATGACGTAAAGGCGAAGGCATGGTGTTTTTATATAAAACGTACTTATCAAAGGCTATTCTTTGCAATATGGGATGAGTTAGATTAATTTGTGGTCATTTCTGAGAGCTGCTAGCAAGTCAACAGACAGAATTAACACCTGTTAAACTCCAGATTCACCTGGGCCTTTTTTGAAGTGGCTCTCTTCAAAAGCACATTGTCTATAGAAACATTCATACAGAGCAATTCTGAACTAGGCCAAATGAAATGAAGCAGTCATTAAGGTTTATGTGAGAACAAAATACTGTACTGTTTAATGAAAATAAAGTATTCGATGTCAGTTTACAAACCTAAGGATTTAAACATTGTGATTCACCCATTCCAAAATGTCATAATTAGGGTGGACCGTGAGTAGTGGGAGAAGTGTAGTGAGTGAATATATAATCATGTGTTTCTTTGCAGAGCCTCAGGTTGAGGACAGCGATGGCCAGACGGATTCAGCAGAAGGAGGCAGCAGCGATGAAAGGTCAGATGATGGAGGGGAAAGTGACAGGGAAGAGGCAGAGGATGAAGATGGAGGAGAGGATGAGGAGGGAGATGACAGTAACACCAATGCCGGCTGGGCAGAGGCCATGGCAAAGATCCTGGGGAAGAAAACCCCAGAGAGCAAAAGCAGCATCCTGGTGAAGAACAAAGAGCTGGGCAAGATTAAGGAGAAAGAACAACGGGAGCAGCTGGAGAGGAAGAACCAGGTGACCAATCTGTCTATGTGGCCCTGCAGTCCTAACATGTGACATGTACAACTGCCAATACTCTTGTTGTAAATGGTTGATACTGAGTTCACCACCAGAATCCACAGCAGCTCCCATCATAGCTCAGTCTCCACCTTTGTCTTCTTGCTTTTAAAGGGCTGAAACAGTTTCATAACATGATTAAATATACTGTCATATGGTTTCACATGGTCACACCGACATGCTCATCCCATAGCTGACAGCAGCATGCTCCTTCTTCATTTCAGTGTCAAAAGGCATTCTGGGAAAACTGGGAAGTCTGAATCCTGTTGAATGTATTTTCAAAGCTAATAAGGTTTGGCTAGTTTCAATGTGCTGGTAACTACTTTTAAAAATGACAGTCAAATAGAGAGGGCGATGCAAATAAAGCGACTCATGGAGCTGTTATAGGAGTGAAGTGAGGGGCTGCTGCTGTCAGCTAAACTGTACTGTAACTGGGCCGATCGCAAGGAATAATACATCTCTCATTATTGTAGGTGAGGTGTATTGAAGAAAAAAACGTTCAGGATTTAGAAAACCAAACAGTCTTCAGAGATGCAGGAATCACAGGCACATGACAAATTTGGATCAGCGAGATTATCCCTCTAGAAAGAACCATCGCTCTGTTGGTCTAGTTGAACTAAGGGTCAGATCAGGGCCGTCCGGACATGTTTTGCTGCATTGTATCAGCCAAACAAAGCTGATCCTTTCTTTACTGTGCAACACAGCTCTACTGAACTCCCCACTGCGTCTGCTGGTGAAAATGAGTGTGTAAATGTGAAAAAGTATTTGGGCATACCGGTGAGTTACTCTGACGTCCAGATTGGCCAAATACACAAAATTCTGACAATGTATCTTCCTCATTAGCAAAGAATAGCAGTGTCCAAACCATCCAGGTAGCAGCAGGTCATTTCAGCTGTCACTCAATGTTCATTCTGTTAGTAATGTGATGGCAGGCCAGAATCCCAAGTCCTCTGTTGTCTGGATCAAGTGCTCTCTGTACTCAGCCAAAGATCCTCTGTGAGGGAAGAAGCTCCACTCTGTAACACCTCTGTACAACCAGAGTGTTTCTGTAGTTCAGCTACTCCAACAGAAGCCAGGTTTCCTTCATTAATGCGCTTTTCCATCCACGACCTTTATGCGATTATTAAGAGTTGGTTCACCGAGATAAACAGCTGGTGGCACTAATGCTCCAGTCAGGTGCCATTAAACCATCATAGAAGAAGAGGGCGCAACAAGATAATGTAATTAAAAGAGCGCCAGTCAAACCTCAAACCGTGAAAAACAATGTTGAAAACATGATGGAAATATGAGCTTTCTGTTAGTTTCATGCTTAATGTGAGGAAGGTTACAGCCTCATTGCTCCACGCAGATCTGATGTTTTGGTCTTTCATCTCCTCAGTGGAGCAGAAGCTTCAGTAGATGTTAGTCACATGCTTCATGTACGTCATGTACATGTAAGTCTGTTTCACATTTTGCTTTTTATCGATACAGCAACCTTAAAACCCGTAAAAAAAAAAATCCTTTTTATGATATTTTGAGGAAACCCACCTAGAGTGAGATGTCATCTCTCTACCAAGTCACATGCTCCAGTTAGTTTCACATCACTTCAATAATTGAAGCTTAGAAATGTAGTTTGGTTTTATGATCTTCAGTATTTGGAGTAGAGTGGAGATGTAGCTGGTGAAAAATCTAATAACGTATTTGTAATAATGTATTTGTACGTGTCCAACAGGTTGACAAGAAGCGGGCGTGGGAGATGATGTGCAGGGAGAAACCTGACGTGGTGACTGACAGAGAGACTGAACGAGCTCTGCAGAGAACTGCGACCAGGTGTCTGTACCTTTTTCTCAGGCTTGGTTTAACCCTCTCAGAAACAAGAGTCCTTCCTGATTCCACTGTGCACTTTTCTGCTCAGAGGGGTGGTGCAGCTGTTCAACGCTGTGAGGAAACACCAGAAAACAATTGATGACAAGGTGAAGGAAGTCGGTGGCTCCGAGAGGAAGAAGGCCAAGCTTCTCTCATCGGTCTCTAAGAAAGACTTCATCGATGTGCTCAGACGGACCGAGGGGGGCAGCAGGGTCAACGGCAAGCCTGAAGAGGGCGCTGTAAGTTCACTGATGTCTAATGTTATGTTTGCTTGGTCTTTTTTGGTGAGCTTAGGTATGTAGCGCACAGTACACAGAGGGAGTGGGTGCTGTAGTGTAACATTTTGTGTGTGTGTGTGTGTGTGTGTAGGCTGCTGCAGCAGAGGAGAAGCCCGCCTGGAGTGTGCTTAGAGACGACTTCATGATGGGAGCCACCATGAAAGACTGGGACAAAGACAGTGACGGAGAGGAGGCTGAGACACACTCGGGAGGGGGGGTGGAGGGAAGTGATCCGTACTGACACCATCCATACAAACTGAACAGTTTGGGGAACAGAAAGCCTGAGCTGCAGAGAACAGCTTCAGCATCCCTTACATGTCTGCATGTGGAGATGAAGACGTGGGAAAATCTGCATCAGTTTGTGGAAATGATTGTCCTTTACTGATTTGTACACACAAGAAAACATTTTTATAGTATCTCTCATTCTGATATTTGGTGCTGGATATATTGTGCAGAGAAGGAAAGGCTAGTGACTAAAACACTGGACTGGCTCTCCTGGTCTGTGTGGCCCTTAGAGTGTAGTGCTAGTGGGTCAGTGTGGAGAGAAGGAATTATTACAGCAACCCATAACTCTTTAAATTAACATGGCATGTGAGTATCCTTTTAAAGCACTGGTTCATACATACATCTGAGGCAGTGGAATGGTTAGCAGGACAGAAGAGCAGAAACAAGCCGTTTGTCAGACAGTCCTCTAATCTTTGCTGTTTTCTCGTGAATTATTAATGAGTTTGACCTCTTTAGGCCCCTAAAACTTTTTTTAAATAAATGTGTTGACCTGTAGGCATGTGCATATTACGGGTGGCAAGTAGACATTTCTTTTAAGTGGTCACAAGCAAAAAAGGTCGGGAACCACTGCTGTAAGGGATAAGGCCTTATTCTACATATAAGGGGGATGTCTGCACCGCACTGGATGCTCGTCCGTCATGGCAGTGCTGTAGCCTGCCACTCTGGTATGCCGCCTTTTATCCTGGCCCTGTTGACACACAGCTGAGGAATGGGCTGCCACCAGCCACATGGCATGAAACAAATGACTGATAAATCTGTTCTTTACAGCTTGGCCTTCTGTTCAAATTACTTCGTTTCTAAACACACTGCAGCAGTGTTTCTATTGGTCTGATCTGCAAGAAAAAGCCTTTTATGAGCGTTGCTTCCACCCAGATCACAAGCATGTTTTACAAATGATTGTTGCAGATGCAGATAAATTTATAAGTCCTACAGGGCTCATGCATGGGTCACAAGTATGGTGTATGTGTTGATGAGAGAAAAGTGAAAATGAGCTAGAGGAAATGATCTGATGTTGCAAATTGCAAAATTTAATGAAATGGGCCTCTGGTTGGTTTCTGGGGCTCTGAGCTAAATGGGTTGAGGGAATGTGACTGTATGCTAGGGGCTCCAATTTGCCCCTGGTCTCCCAACTGGGTTAATCCTGCTTTGGTGCAGTGTTATCCTGACTGATATAAATGATGGCCAAAGCTATGAAAGTAAAACTCAGTTGCAATAAAGTGGAATTATTGAACATCTTGTGTTTCCTCTCACCCTGTACAGTTCTCTTCACTGACTGTGAGAGTAACAGGCCTGGTGAATGCTGCTTGACCGGCACGTAGCTACTGAATAAAAGTACTGACAGTGTGCAGGAGCTGATTTTTAGTTTTTAACATTGTTTTTGTTGAAGTATTGATCAAGTTGAATTTTTGTGTCCCAGTACTCAACATTTATTTTTATATAAATAATATGGAATGGAAGGTTTGAACATCTACACTTCCATGACAATGGAGCAAACTCAATCTGCTGATGAAGACCACATCTTATGATTGGAAAAGTGAGTAAGTGGACCTTGAGTTGAAGTTGTTTTGCCAGTTGCTGTTTTCAAGGTCCAAAATAAATAGTCAAGCTTAGTTTTAAAAGTGTCTTAGCCAAACAGATCCAAGATTTGTATTCATCATGAGACACAAAAGCTGCTTGGGGGTCCAGATGTTCATGAACCTGTTATAGAATGCTGGTGTTGTGATCTAAAACCTCTGGATTAGACTTGGACTTGGTGCATCCAGCAGACATAACATCCCAGTCCTGTGTTCCTCCTGCTGTCCTGTGTTCCTGCTTCCTCCTTCTGCTGCTGCAGCACTTCTGTTGTGCAACAGGTGTTGGTTGGGACTTTGAGCCTGAGACACACTCCCACACACCTCGTCTCGTCTCCCATCTGTCTGTGTGAGTACTGATTTAGTGGCACCATCTGGTCTGCAGCAGAGTCAGAGAGCAGCTGTCAGGCCTGATGGATGGCCGGCTTTGGTCGAGCAGAGTGTGGAGGGCCGGCACCTGGGTTTGGCAAATAATTAAAAAAAGTGGGATTTTCTGAGGGGTGTGAACGTAAATCCAGCTGGCTCACAGAGGAACCACCATGACCAGATGATCCACCAGATGAACGGAGAAGACACCCTGATCCATGGACTTTCGGGCCCCAACCCAGCTATAGTCCAACTAAATCCTCTCTCTGATACTCTATTCTTCCACATAGATCACATCAGGTCTGCCTGGGAGGTCTGATTCTGCTCCAGCATACACTACAGCCAATCAGCATTCAACCTGATGTTTAAGATCCTGATGGACTAACACACGGAGTGACAGAGAGGGCTGACGAGGAGCAGCCCTTGCCGTGGTTCCACATTTTCTATCAGACTCTCAGCCCCCCCCCCATATTACTCTGATGTATACTATAATCTGCTGACTGTGCTGCTGCTAATCACACCACTATGTCACTGTGCTTGAGGCGGTAACTCACAGCAGGTCATGTACAACACCAGCTGTGGGTTTGAGTTTAAATGCTCTTGTACAGTTTCTATTTTATTCTATTCTTATTTTATATACTAAGAATGTATCTATTTTATTTGAAGTTTCTCTATTTAGCTGTACTTATATCTGTCTTTGTGCTGCTGTAACACCCAAATTTCCCCTCTGGGGGATCAATAAAGGATGATCTCTGCACCACATCAAAACATGACAGTGCCATTCTGTGTACATTCAGCTGCACCCTGAAGCTCACCATACCTTAACAATCAGAAACCAAAGAGATGATCAGAGAGTTTGAGAGGAGGAGATGGAAAGCTACATATTGGAATTTGGAAAAGGGAAAGCTGCTCATCACAGATATTTTTTGAAGCAGCCCCCAAAATGTTGTTTTGAAGCCATGGTCCAGTTTTACACATCAGACGTGGAAAGTGTGCTCTTTCTCTATCACAGTGTGGTGCAGTACTCTGACAGTTCAGATCGACTGCATTGGACATTCCATTTGTTTCTTCAGCTTCATCAAAACACTGTGAATATGGTTGGACCTGATTCTCACCCAGTATCCCCCTCTTAGAGAGAGCAGCTTAAAACTTTCCCTGAGGTTGGTTTGTGCTAATTAATTGAAAAGGGAATTGATAATATGTAAGTGACAGGGCTTTAAGGTGGGCTGTGATTTATTATTTATAATCTTGAAGAGGGTCCCTGTCTTAACATCTAGTTCTAAAACTGTGCTTAGCAAATCTGGGGCCAAATAGTAAAACTGTAGACCAGGGGTCATCAACTACATTTGTCCGAGGGCCAAAATTTTTCAAAGCAGACAATGTGGGGGCCGGAATTCAAAATGTATAATTTGAAAGTTAATTAGCCTATTATTGTTATATTTTCACTTTTTTAAAAAAACTAATGTTTTTGTTAGCCTATCAGTGTGAACAGATTTCTAAAAAAACATGGGATACCCATAAAGATAACTAGACACTTAACATATGAAACGCAATTGCAGAATGCAGTCCTGATTGGCAGGACATATTAATCTGTTTTGGTGCTATCATTGTTCTGATTAATGGAAAATACTTGCAAGAAGCCGGAAGAAGACGTCAGGCACGCAAAAAGTATGTGAAAAAAATAAATAAAACGAAATGTTAAATAAGAGCATGTCTTAAAAATAAAAGGAAATGTTAAATGAGAGCTTGTCTGTTTGTTCCATTCATAAAAGAACAAAAGATTATATATACTGCCAGTGGATTCGAACCGAGAACCTCTGACTACGAGGCTGCGCTAACCACTGTACCATCATACCGCTTTTCTCCATATCGTAGCGCATTTTTTTCCTCCTTGCATTTTCTGAATTAATTTATATTCTGCGGCCGGATGAGTAGCTTTGGCGGGCCGGTTGTGGCCCGGGGCCGCCAGTTGACGAACCCGGCTGTAGACATTGCTCAGAGACTGGGGGAACGGGGGACTAATAGGGGGCTAGCAGATTATGTTTGCCTTCTAGCCACACTAGAAGGTGCTGTTGTTTTTGATTGACTGTCTTCTCTGCATTATTTGTGGTATTTGAACATGTCTTTAGTAGTATGCTGTGTCATAACCTTTATTGTAATGGCAATAAAGTTAACTCAGTAACACACACTTCCAGTGACAATATACATAAAGTACACTTCAAATCAATCTAATTAGCCTATAACAGAACACCCATGTTCTATTCAATGAAACCAGTGATTTCTGATGAGAGAATTCAGTATATTAATACATAAAATCACATTCAAATAAACTAAAGAACATTGCCGGGTACAGTGCTCCATGTGTTCCCTGCATGTGAGGGAATTACTGTATAAGCTCAATGTAGGTATATCATCATTACAGTCACATGACTCGTCAACAGACAACAGGGTTTTAATACTCACTGAGAGCTTGACATGAAGAGAAATTCAAATCGTGTCAAGTGTAAAAGAGAGAGACGATTTTCTGTAGCAGCTCAGAAAATGTTTCAGACGCCTCGCGCTGACTGGCTTTAGGACCCTGCGTCACAGCGCACCGGGGGCCAATGGGCCATTGGCCGTTGCAGCGCTGTCCCAATGGGCACGGTGAGCACTCCTATTAAATCGTCTTTAAATCGTCTTATATCGTAACGTGGAATTGAAGGGGTCCCCTTCTCCGACAGTGATGACCACAACCTCGGTTTGAAACGGGCGGAGGGGGGAGCACGTGGTAACTTCAGTCCCGTATAAATCAAACGGGTCCGCTTGGCACGCGTAAAAGACGAGCCTTTCCCGAACAAGACTGGGTGAGGGAAGACGCGTAAAAGCGCTCTGCAGTCTCATCGAAGGCAAACTCCTAGCCGTTTTTTCTGAGCTACTTTTAAAGGAAGACTTTCATCGTCATATCACAGCTATAGCTTTTTAATTCCGCCTTAACGCGTCGGCCGAACCTGAAAAAGTTGGCACCTAACGTGATTGAGTTTTGATGTTTTTTGAACAACTTTGTGATCTGGCTGGATAATAAAAAGCAATGAATCGCACATCAAGACGCTGACTTTGACACAGAGAGACCTCGGAGCCGGGCTGGTGTCGGGTGAAGTGCGGTTGGAGAGCTGCCAGCCGAGCGCTCTGATGCGGTGGAGGTGTGCTCAGTCCCGCAGGCTACACGGTTGTGCGTCCCGCTGACGATAAGCTGTTTTTAACTCTCCTGTTTTCATCCATGTATTTCAGTTCCGTTTGATGGCCGTCTGGCAACGTCCAGCTGCACCTTTACGCACTCTCGCTGTGCGTTCACAGTCAGCCGGGAATAGATCAGCGAGATCCCTTCTGACCGAATAACGGCACTCTTTTTGTGTCGAGATAGTTGAATGGATTTTCAAGTACACTTTGTTGAAACTGGGGAATTAGAACCATACGATTTTCAATTAACTGTTCGGGGCCACTTGGCTCGTGTGCGTAAATGCTCTCCACTTCGACTTTTGCCCAAGAAATGCGTCTGTCCGGCGATATTTAAATCGCCTCGGTGAATATTTTCCTTAATCTGTTTTTTTATTTGAGATTTGACGACGCTGGAGGAGAAGATGAACCTGTGTATCGTCAGTCTTCTCCTCACTTTGGATTTAGCCACCGTGGCGCTCAGTTTGTCCACATGCAGCACGTTGGACATGGATCAGTTCAAAAAGAAGCGCATCGAGGCCATCCGAGGGCAAATCCTGAGCAAGCTGAAGCTCACCAGCCCCCCGGAGGACTTTCCCGAGCCCGAAGAGGTGTCCCGGGACATTGTCGCCATTTACAACAGCACCCGGGACCTGCTACAAGAGAAGGCGAACGAACGGGCGGCAACGTGCGAGCGGCAGCGATCCGAGGAGGAGTATTACGCCAAGGAGGTGCACAAGATCGACATCTACCCATCAGAGAGTAAGTGTGTGTGTGTGTGTGTGTGTGTGTGTGTTTGTGTGCGCACATGTGGATGTTACTTGACTGTGAAGTTTAAAATCCTGGAGTCCCAAATAGTTCTTGTATGTGGTCACGTGTGTTTGTGATTGTCTTGGAAAATCCGCCCCATCATGCTCTGCTGGACGAGTGCAGGGAAAAACAGCCAGATAGAGTGGGGGAGCTGGAGCTGAGCTGCAGTTCTCAGACATCAACAACTTCTCTCTAACGCTGTAGAGCACAGAGCCATCAGCAGGGCCAGTTCAATCAATCCTAACAGTTAGAGCTGGGGTGTGTAGTGGCAGCTTTCTGACCATGGCCAGATTAACCTGTTAGGAGGCCCCAGGCAAAAAAAAGCTGTGTGCCCCCCATCAAGATCACCACTAGTTTTTAGTTTTGTTCACTTAGATTTGAGGTAGATGTCTCTGATTTCTGCCTCCACCCCACTCATTGGAACTACGTTCTACTAAAAGTATAATCCCTTTAAAAACTGTGGACTGTGGATTATCCAAAGTAACAGGGACGCTGTTATTGAAAAGACAGTTTTTTGTAATTTGGTGAATTTACCCTATTTATTCCCACTTTACTCCCTTCAGTTCCACAACCCTGGCTCATCTGAAATGTCACCGTGGCTGCAGAAAAAACCCAGTGCAGTGGCCCTGCAGTCTCACTGCTTTCCTCTGGGGGTAAACTTCACACAGCAGGACTTAAAGCATCACTAAAGAGCTCATTTTGGACACAGTAGGATTAGAACAGAAGCACACTGTGTAACAGCCAGAATGATCATTGAGATTCTTTCTGTTTGTTTTATTGGTCATTTAATGTGGAAGTAGTTTTAAAAGCAGGAGGGAGTGAACTAAACACTATGTGATGATGCTGACTTCAGATTTCTAAATGTAGTATTAGTACTGACATCATGACACTGATGACTAGCAAAGACACGCTGTTATTGTACTGAGTATTTTGAGCAGTTAGACACAATGATCCAAGATTTGTCCTTTAACTCCATTTGAGAATGGGTACCTTTTAAGTCAGAGATCTTAGCAGTCCAGAAAACCTGAGCATGTCTTCCACTGTCAGTAGAACTGCTTCCAGAGTCTTGTATTGTTGTGTAGGATCCAACTTGTGTTTCACGTAGGCATTATCATCATCATCACAAGAAGCTATTGTGCGGCAATGCAAGCTCAGTAGCTGTTAATGATTTCACCCACTGGCACTTATGTCAGTGTAAGTTCAGACCTCCTCCCCCTCTGTTTTCAGCATCTGTCAGATCTTCCGACCGCCCACCTAGAGCCTGGTTCTGCTCGAGGTTTCTACCTGTTAAAAGGGAGTTTTTCCTTGCCACTGTCGCATAGTGCTTGCTCATGGTGGGAAAGGTTGGGTCTCTGTAAATATAAAGAGTCGGTCTAGACTTGCTCTACTAGAAAAAGTGCCCTGAGATAACTTTGTTATGATATGGCGCTATATAAATAAAACTGAATTGAATCTTCCTGGACCTGTTTGGACACATTCATGAGCCATTTGTCCTTGTTAACAGCGTCTAACTTGGATTCTCCTCTAACTGTCTGTTTTATGTGTAGATGTTCAAATTTATCAACTTGGTTATGTTTTGCATATTCAGCACTAGGTGACGGAACAGCATGACACAGATCCTCTGTGTTTCCAAGATTTGTACCATGTGGAAATGTAAGATTTTTATGTGTAAAATTGGTGGAGCACCTCTTTATATATTTTCATCAGTGTCAGCCTCAAAGGTGAGCTATGTTACAGGGGTTTGCCCTTTACTGCTCAGCTACTACTCTGGATGGAGTAGTGCACGATGATGCCCAGCCTAGATGAATTTCCAACATTGTCAGAGACTGAACTAAAATGCTCCTCAAAGGATGGATGTTTCATTTATGAATTTGAAACAACATACAGTTTGCAGAGGAAGCCATGTTTGTGTAATAATCCTTCACTCAGAGGACGTGGGTTCAATTCCTTGCTCCTGACCTTTGACCTCCCATGTGGAGAAGATGAATTTCTACTTCAGCAGATCAAAGAAACAGCAGAAGAAAGGCATGGCTGTGGAAACAAAATAATCATATTAAATGAAACTGCAGAGCCATTAATGTGGTTTCCCTTCACATCAGAAATGTGAGCACATGAACTGAAGCAAAAATAAATTAGCTCGACATTTTGTGTACCCCGAGGTGTATTTTGCATTAAATGTTATGCTTGGCTCAGCCTCTTATGTAAATACCTTAAATATGAATAGATCAGGCCTGGTGCCAAGTGTAGTCAGGAAAGCATTTACGGGGTATAAATAATACTGGGTCAACACGCAGGGAGGAAAGAGGCCAGAATTGATTCCCATTCATGTGAACTGGTGATACTGACCAGGTCCTCACATCTGGAGATAGATGCTGACAGGAGACAGATCAGGCAGTTAACCCTTTAGCTGATAGGCTCTATTTATTTATTATTGCCTCTTTCGCTGGATGTGTGAGAGTGAGTTGCTGTGAAAGGGAATATCACACACACACACACACACAGGGTATCAGCCTTATTTGGTCGGGCGCCAGGAAGTCCTCAGAGGCAGCAATGTGGGGCACAATGGCCCTGGAAGCCTTACAGAAATGCTGTGCAGCAGGGTGGGGGTGTGTGGGGGTGTATATGGAGGGGGTTGGAGACACTGTGCCAGGTCTCACAGTTGTCTATTTAAACCCAGTTCGCTGTGATGCATTGTGTGTATACACTGCCTGCCACCCTCCATGGAAAATTCCAGCAGGAGAGACGCTCAGTTGCTGGGGTTTGGAAGGAAGAGCCCTCCAACCAACACCACCTGCACCCACCCTGATCCTATTTCTTCCCATCCTACCCTAGCCCTTTGTCAGTCTATTGGCATTTATCCGTGATTATACTGACATCACAAGTTAAAGGGGAATTCAACCAATTTTACACCCAAATGTAAGTGTTCTAGTCAGTCTGTGAAAAGAGTTGTATAATGGTTTCTTTGGCTCTGGAGGAGCGTTGTACAGTCAAAGTAACCCCCTGGTGATGTCATAGTGATGTCATCAGGGTTATCTCGCAGGCAAACATGGCTGTTCTTGGCTTCCTAAAGGGCAATACACACAGCGGCCGGCGTCAAAACACCCACACCCATTGTTTTCTATCTACGCCTGCACACCTGCAGTGAACCAACAGTGCCACGTGTCAACTCATCAGGCTGCACCACAGTCCCATTCCCCAGCAGCGCCGTGTGTCAACTTCAGAAAAGCAGCAGGTTGATCACATTTGTTCCCCCAATGGGCCACTGTGCACCTGATGTGTGGGCGTCTCTGCGTTGTGGCCAATGTGTATTGCTCAAATGAATCAGAGATAGCTGTTTATGAGTTTGCAAGAATCATCAGGGAGTTTATACCTTCAAACCATACTAAGACATGTTGAACTATTGCAATTAACGTGTCAGCTTTCTTAGTAGCTCAGATCCTCTTCTCATCACACTGAATCTGTTTGCTTCACAAATATCACTCTAAAAGTATGCCTTGAAAGTGGTTCTCTGCAGTATAGAATGATGTAATACTCCATGTGCCCTTTGACCTCTTACTCTCAGCAGAGAAAACCTTCCCTCTGATCCCAGCCTTAGTTACATGCTGCACCCCTCATCTTTAGGAGTCTATCACCTTCCTGCCTGTCTGTGTGTCTGTATGAACGGCACAGCTGACACACTGCTTCCCTGTTTGTGTGGCTGTAATTGATCTGAGTGGACAGGATGCCTGTGTATTGCAGTCTGTGTGCCCTCAGCTGATTGGATGTCTCTGGAGTGCTATAGAGTTCCAGCTTCCTCCACACTGTCCCCACTGTGTGCTGCATCTTCTGTGACTGGATGTCTACACAAGCCACTAGTTTTCTATTCAGATGTACATTTCAAAACTGAATGTGAGCTCAGTCGTCTTCCTGTCATAAATAAAATACACACATCATGTAGACAAATTCTCAACACAAACAGTAGTCATTTAGTGTCATGTACAGAGGCCACTGAGGGCTTGGGTTCAAGTTGCATCATGTTCTGTAACCCAGTATGTGATTTGGGGGTTATTGAATAATGATGTTCAGTAGTAACAGTGTCCATGCAGGAAGCAGTGATGTTGATATGCTATAGTGCAGCAGTGTAAGGATGTGAATGTCGGGCTGCTAGTTGTATACATGCTCACCTCCAGCACCAGCGCTTAACATTCTGTCTCATACTAGTAGTAGTTATTTTTATTACTGAAGAATGACCACCACCTTTCCCTAACTTTAATGAAATGCTTTTATTTACCTAATCTTAACCATATCATAAAGTCTTATTATTTGGCCAGAGCTAAATGCACTTATTCCTTTGGACATTTGGAATGTCTTCATATCAAATTAAATCATTTATGATGCTGCAGAAGTGCTTTGAGAGCTTCCTGTGGACGTTTTATGTTTTTTTCTGTAAACGTGAAAACTACTGGAATCCACTGAAATCCACTGAAACTGACATATATCCATTGAACCCACTCTGGATTGAGCACAGTTTGTGTGGTGTGGATATTCAGGAATAATCTTGTTTGTTTGTTTTTTTTCCAAGAAAGCAGCAGCACTATCTTGGGCTTCGTTGTCAGCCAATGAAATGACAGCATAGCAATGACATAATCTGATATCCACTTTGGACAAAAAGAAGGAAAAAGGTTGCATACACCAAAGCCCTGCTTGATCACCAGGTTTTTAGAATAAATGCCAGGGCCTTCCTTTCTGTTAGACTGAAATGCACAATACACAAACAGGCTTTGCAAGGCTAGTTGTAATTCCCAGAGCTTTTCTGCTACCTGCTGCATGTTGACATAGACCTATACAACCTGTTGCCAGAGTTTATACCTCAACAACTGCCAAACACCCTCCAGATAGCATTAGTTCCATATTAATAGAATTCCTAGGAAAATATTTAAAACGTCTCATCATTTCTCTGCCCTCCAGACTACCAACTCCAGATTTACAGTGACATGAAGATATTGTTGACTATATCACACACACACACACACACACACACACACACACACACTGAGAGATTGATGCTGCTCATGACCTCTGCATAAGATATCAAAGTAGCAGAGTTGTGTTGTTCCTGTGGTGTGCAGTGATCAGGAGTGTAACAGTGTGAAACATCCGGATAAAGCAGATCTGTCCTTGAAGGCAGTATGGCTGAACACATTCAGTCACTGATAAAACCTGCTTTTTCACAGCTAAGGATTGTCTTTAATGACATGTGGCATCTGCTTTACACTGCTGTTTGCTTTGGAAAGACCCTGGAAACACACACACACACACACACACACACACATATTGCAGCACAAACCCTGCATCAGTGCATCTGACAATGACACAGAGTGCCCACAGCTGTAAATATCCTGTCAGAACACTAATCAGCTTGGCGAGCATTTCAAACAGCATTTAAAGAAAGGCTGTTTGGCTCAAAATGTTCACTCCCTATAACAGAGATTTACTGCTTATTTACAAAGCAAATGTGGACCACATGTTGATCTCTGCTTTTATTTAGTAAGCTGAATTCAAAGGCAGTAATTAGCTCTCCATCAGGTAACAATTCTCCACATTACACACTTTGAACCTCTTTTTTTAACAGCATTTGTGTTGGCAAAATTACATAAAGCATTACATGAGGGCATTCTAACAGTTCAGTTTGAAATGAAGGGGACTGAAATTGAAGATCGGTTTGAACAATGAAAAGACTTAGAGCTGCTTATCTCATCTGTCTGTTCAGGCTTTAGCAGTATAAATATACATTCCTGTGGTGTGTAAATTGCCAAAGGGGTGCAGGACAGAAAGTGTTGTTTCGCACAAGTTTCAGATAAGCCTCTAATCAGGCCTTTAAAGAGTCTGCAGGAAGGATGTGTCACTTTTTTAATAGGAAGCACAAAGACTGAAAGGAGTAGCCCAATTTAATGACATGAGTCTGTAAGTGTGCGCCCTGCAGTGGCAAACTGTGAGCAGTGGACTACAGCCCTCTGTCCTGTATACCTCCACCCCAAGCTAAAAACATGTTTCGGTTTTCCCTCCCAATACTGATTACAATACCTCAACTCAGGTTAGCTGCCACTACTGATTATTGACCCCACAATCTGTATACCTTACTGTGTGGGACTCAGTGGCGTCATTTTTAAGGGGTCAGGGATGCTGTGGTGCTGAAAATGGAGTCGGCAGCCCACTGTGACTGAATGAATGTAGATTGGATCAGTGGGTTTCTAGTTCAAAGCCACAGTGACTACATTTACATGCACACTAATTTTCCACTATTATTCAGAATATGATATGGGTCATGTAAACAGCATATTCCGTTGGATATTCTGAATGTAGCATTTTCCGATAAAGACGTGGGATATGCTGATATTATTCGGGTTTTAGGAGCATTCTTTGGACATGTATACAGTAAATTCAGAATATACAAACCAACTAGCCAACAGTTTGCATGGCTGGGGTTAGAGATGCATGCTTAAAAGAAAAGTCTACTTTTCTGGTCAGAAGGAGAAACACACCTACTTTTAAACATTCTGAGTCTGTGTTGTGCAGTATAGTGTACTACAAGGACTGTACTCCACTACATTCTTATTGCATTTGACAAAACAATCCTAACTCAAGCTCTACTTACTAGTTTTTTTAGGGTTTACTGTAAATGTCATCCATTTTGTGTTTGAACTAGTTTGTTTTAGGCAAGGCAAGGCAGCTTTACTGATATAGTACATTTCAAACAGATTGCTTTGCAAAGAAAAGCATTAGAATTAGAATGAAAGTTTTCAATCTTACTAACATTGTAGCATGTATAAGTTGCTGGAGTCCCAGAATTTTACTTTTCAGAAGAATTGTAGCTTGCAGGTGGCTAGCTAAAATAACTGTCTGATGCTGGGATCACACTACACAATATCAGCGTGATAAAGGCCTGAATTGACAGACGTGGGGCATCAGGAACAAAAATATTCATAATGTTCAGCACTTAAATGTGCTGGTTTTATCCCATATGGTGTGTCACAAAAAGACTAGCACGTAGAGAGATAGCTGACAGTAGAGAGTTGGCAGGAAACAATGGGAGAGAGAGATGATC
Source organism: Macquaria ambigua (assembly GCA_008360985.2). NCBI lineage: Eukaryota > Metazoa > Chordata > Actinopteri > Centrarchiformes > Percichthyidae > Macquaria > Macquaria ambigua. The sequence goes on along the minus strand of VMKM01001613.1, from coordinate 27,509 downwards.
TCTGGATGGACGTGAACTGGGCTCATTGTGGTACATGGTTGGTGCCTTAACCCTCAAGCCACCAGGGTACCCCCAAATTGATCAACTTCTTCTACCTGTTCTGAGATGTTGACTAATAATAGCAGAGATAGCTCTGCCATACACAACTGTAAATGGAGAAGAGAAAGATGAATGATGATGTTTGGGCTGTCAGGTGGAACAGTGAACTAGGTCCCTCTTTTCCAATCACCTATGTGATCAAGTCGTGAAAGACAGCGAGCTGTGATTGGCCGGGATTCAACTTGTAGCCTGCCATGTTTCTCAGTCAAGTCAGTGTAAGAATATATGATTCTATTCCATCTCAGACCCATGACAAAATAGCATCAGTCGCAGCACAGGTGGTGACTCTGACATCTACTGGTATGTTTCAGAATCATTTCACAGGAAATGTCTTCATTTTCCACACCAAATGTATCAGTGCTGGTGTTGGTCTCCCATTCCAAAGTGCTGTTGTGAAAACAGTGTTACCAACAAGCTCTACTCTTTCCTCATTCATAGCATCACCTGCATTGTTGGCTTCCCTTAGAAATAAAATGACTCAGAGGTAAGATGTGAATGGTTATTTTTAATATCACACCATGTAGCTTCTTTTAGTTACAATAGCAAAAATTATAGAGGGACCACCTCTGTGCTTGATTTTGATAATGAGGTTTTGATGTAGGCCCTCTCTCAGAGACTAGAGGGCCTTGCTGGTTCTCTAATGCAGTATTTGTGAAAGACTGTGTGGAATGAGACAAAAATGGAGTGTGTGTGTGTGTGTGTGTTCATGTTTTGAAGAGAAAGTGTAGGTATGGGCTCGTGGCTCATTGTTAGTTTTCCTTGCTAACACTGTTTGTGTGTTGTGATGTGTGTGTGTGATGGATAGTGTTTAGTTAGTCTGGCTGAAACCTCTGGCTAATCTCCCCTGCACCTCTCTAAATAAACCCAGTCGTGTGGCGGCTGTTGGTTTATGAAGGGAGGCTTGTAACAACAGCCAAACACATGAACACGAACACACACAAAGATCAGGCACGATTTAGCGCTGGGAGGAGGTCCAGACCTTACTGATAAACCAAGATACAGAGGTTTCTTTCTTCATTTCTATCAGTGTACCTACCATACACGAATACAATTAAACTGATGCATGACAGCTTGCTCACAATCATTCATTTGGTTCATGAATTACTTCCTGAGACCTTGGGATGGTACTTAACAGTTATAGGGCTGTGGCTTTAAACATCTAACAAACCTGAAATGAAGGATCTGAGAGAATGTTGCAGATAAAACAACAGGGAGTCTGCAGTGTATACTGGTCCTGAAAAGTGCATTACAAAGCTGAACGCATTAATCTTCAGCAATGGCTGAACCTTGCCAGTACTTGCCAGTAGAGATAAAAGAATGCTGTTTTGGTCATCATGTCAATGTCTGATGTAACATTTAATGCCCCTATGTACAGGATTTTAAAATATCTGATTCATCAACTCTGAGCCATAGTATCAGAAAAGACAGCAATGTATGTGGCAAACAACAGTGCATGCTCCTGGGTTCTTGTTTCAGTCTGGAGAGGTATAAGTAAGCTGGCAGAGATCAGTTTTTACAAGGACAGATCTGCAGATTGAAAAGCTGTGTATTTCTAGCATGGGTTTTAGAAATGTGAAACTGTGACATGCATACTATATTCAGAGCATTTGCTATGGCAGTCAAACTTGAGCTTTGATGTTCAGAACTTGATGTAAGCCTGTGGAAAATTCAAAAGACTGGTCATGATTTAGAAAGGCACACACCTGTCTAGGTAAGGACCTACTATGAGGTCCAAAGAATTCTGAGGTATCATTGTGTTGAGGCACAGATGCAAGGAAGTGTGTACAAAACTCTGAAGAGTTTATTTTTAAGTCCCCAGAAGCACATTGGGCTCCATCAAAGAGAACTGGAACACACCGACCAAAGTCATTGTCCTTGGACAGAGGGGCAATCCAGAACCCAATGATGACTACCAGGGCTTCAGAGAGCTTCATCAGTCAGACCTTTATTGGAAGCTACTCCTGAGTAAAAGAGCTTTAAATTACTTCAAACATTTTCTCATTTGTTAAGACAAAACTGAATATGAATGCATGTATGTCTGCTCCGAAGCAATGTAGAGCAAGCTGAAAAGCTGGTTACCAATCAGCATGTGACTCACCAATCCAATCTAAACATGACACTATAATATAATATACAACTCATTTACATTAGCAAATACAGTATATATTTGTAGGAAATGCGTGTCAGGATAATGATGTCAGGATAATGTTTTTTATCAATATAAGAGGAAACATTTATATTGTTCACTGCCAACGCTAAATGTTCATACTGAATGTATCTGCAAAACCACCACTGTCAACTTTAAACAGCTTTATTTGTTTCCCTACAATATCCACTCCTAGCAAGTAAGACCTGCTGAACTTTATGAACCGTTTATGGTTCTGTTATGGCAACTCAAAGCATTTGGATATGGTAAGGGAAATATGGTGGTTTTGCTTAAATACTGAAAAAGTCACCACTGACTGTTTTGGTATTTGAATAAAGCTACCATCTTTCTACAGACTTAAGTGTTTTAGTAGCCTAAATCTACATTAGCAACACATGGCATACAGACCGTGACCCCATAATCATACAAATGGGGATAACAGTGCACACATTCAGACAGTCTCTGCTGGAAGACATAACACTCGGTTGTTCACATGAAAAGTAACAAAAGTGGTTGTGTGAAGAATGAAAACAGAGAGCTTGAAAGAGAAGTTCAAACCCCGTCTAATTTCACATCTCCACACAGCTGGCCAATCACTTTGTGACGTGGGCATGATTGAAAGGTGGTTTCAGACGCTATTAGACATTCCCAAAAAGCACTTGGCTGGTCCATTCATTACAAAAACACTTTGGTCCAGAATGAGATGCGTCTAACACTACTGGTCAGATTGCTATTACATTTAGTAAGCATACTGAAGCCAAAGTGTTCAGTATGTATTCCGACCTGTTCTTTTTTTCACATTTTGTACTAATTCCATCATATCCAAGCAGAGTGGAACTGAGAGTCTTCTGCTCTCCTTAGCCTCGTGTTTTCTTCAGCTCATGTCATTGTCACTATGATGGATCTTGGAGTTTTCAGTAGTAGTAATAGAACTCGCAGTCATGGTGTTATTGCTGCGTTGCTGCAAACAGACTGCATGGTAACTGACCATCATTTTTCATTTCTATAAAGTGCCAGCATTCAGCTGTGATGACTGCAGCCCTGCTTGTTGTTTTTGTCTCAGATTCATAATTAGGATCCTCCATATTCAACTGAAAACCTCTTTTCCTGTGATGGAGTGATCAGAGAGAGAGAAGGCAGCTGCAGGGAGAGCTGAAAACTTTAAGACCTCAGGGTATTTGCCTAAGTGATGGACCTCACCACAGGGTTGTTGTTGAGAGCCCACTTTCTGTTCACTTACGCAAGACCTGGACGCTGCTGCCATTTGAACTGCTCAGCCACTGTGGCCAAGCAGCATTGCGTAACAGAAGGGAGAGAAAGAGAGCGACTGAGTGAGAGAGTTAAAAGAATAACAAGTTCTCCTCCAGCACTTTATGTATTGTTTACAGCAACGGCACAAGTCCTGTGTAAGATGATAGTCTTAACAGGAGTGCAGGAGGGAGGGGAGGAGGCTGTTTGGTGCACAGGCTGAGGCTGGGCCGTGGTGCGGCTCACATGCTGGATGGGAGTTTGGACAGTGTTTGTGGTTGGGCCGGTGCTCAGCCTTGGGTTATGCAACAGGCTGGTCGAGCAGAGCCTGCTGGAGCTGTGGTCACAATGGTGTGTGTCATTCACTGAGTAATGAGGCAACATTTCTCTGCCAGGCTGCCACTCTGCATGTGCACACACCACAGTGTGTGTATCTGCCATGCTTTCTAATTGCTTTGTTGCCATACAGCAACAGTGGAAGTGAGCCATCCCAGCAAGCATTTGACAGGCTTCATTGTGCAGGAGGAGGCCAAGTTTAACGTTGGTTCAAATGAACACCAACCGTTTACAGTGTGCTATTATAACACAGTCAAGAGAACTACAGGCGGTTTTGATGTATTTGATGTGTTCATGATGTATTCCAATGCCACGGTTCAGTGCCAGTGCAGGAAGTACTGTGTCTTTTATGAAGTGGAAGGTAAGGTGTCAGGAGACCAGAGTTTGTGTCCTGTCACAGACTTGCAACTAACGATTGCCTTTTTGTTAAGCGTAACCATGATCTTTCCCTAATTCTTTCCATGCGCAGATATTGTAGAAAGCGAGGATTTAAAAAACATTGGCACTGAACTGAACAGAATCGTCTGATATTGGCGTTCTTGTCTGATGTATTTAGAGAGAGAGATTTAACATTGAGGATATTTTATTTACTGTTCTTGATGGCTGTAGATACTAGGAACGTCATTATTCAAAACATACGATAATCTCCTACAATAGGATGCCATTCTATAGAAAATGACTCGATAGAATAGATAATAAAGAAAGATTCCCCCTGTTGCTGCTGCTTCAGTAGCTCGCCACAGAGCAAACCACACCGAGGCTATAGGTGGTACTATCAGAAACAAACTTTCTGGCCTTGTCTTTAGTCTCAGTCTTTCTCTTTGTTATTATTTTTAAAGCAGTTTAAAAACATATTTTCAGTTTGTTTTGTTGAAGCCTACGTCACACTGGACATCTATAAAGCTTGCATCCTTTAACCGTATTTTGTACATTCAAGTTCTACAGTGAAGGAAATTTACTCTATTTCATTATTTAAAATTACTTGAGTTACTTGCACCATTTTATATATGCTACTCATTCATTTATGTTTATTTTCATATGTAAATAGATTTTATGTTCCAATTTATGTCAAATATTGGACACCACTTTGAACAGTCTGAAAACAGAAATCATGATGTGGTAGGAGAACTTGGTGGCTCCTGAGGATTCATGTGGCCCCTTTAAACCAAGCTTCTCTCTTGGTGCAGATCATCAGAGCACTAACTTCTTAGCTGTTGCTGGTGCCCAAAGCTCCAAACCCCTTACCTCCATCTCCCAAGTGTATATCTGCATGACTCTATGTCTGTATACTGTATGCATATGTGTGCTTCTGTGTGGCTGTTGTAATTCAGCCACACAGTGCATAAAGAATATGGATCTATGTTGTGTATATGTGTGTTTATCTGTTGCTGGGAATTGGGCCTGTGGAGACTGACAGGCCATGGTGGATCGGCCTTCAGAGCGCTGGGTATTTTTAGTTCCCAGGGATTATGTGCAGAGTTGTTTTCAATTTGCTATTGGCAGGTGAGTGGCTGGGCGGAGGCGTCTGCAGGGAACCAGACAGGCGGGAGCTCACATTCCGTCACCGTAGATCCTTTTCTTTTCCTCTCTTGCTCTCAGTCTCTCATCTTATTCTCAGACTTTCTTTTACTCTCTCGCTCCCGACACCTCCCTCCCCTTCTCCTGTCCCCTGTCCTCTCGCTGTTTCCTTCATTTCCTCTTGGCCGCTGTGTGTCTGTAGCCGTCTGCTCCTATCTGCTGCACTCTTATCATTCTTTCATTCTTCTTTATCTGCTTTGTCGCCATTACTCTCTCAATTTGTCCGGTTTCCTTTTCCATAAATCACCTCTACAAGCTGGACAATGATCTGATTTACTGTCACTGCAAAGGATTCTTTCATTTTGAACTGTGAAATAATTTACCTTATATCATATCATTTGTTGTTTCTTGTACTGGGGTGGGGGTGGGCTGTTTTACTAAAATCTCTCCTAACAGTGTCCTCTTACTGTCCAGCCTCCAAAATCCAGATGAAAGAAGGTCTGAGTTGCCTTCAAATAGCCTATATGTGAATGATTTGCCATCATGCTGAAAAAAAGCTGGAAAAATGTATGCTGATGACACAGTCATTTACATGTCATTTAAAACCCCCTGTGTAGCGGCAGAGATATTAGCAAATGAAATGGAAGATGAGCCCAATAGCTCAAAAATAATCATCTAACCTTGAATCTTAAAAAGACTGAGTCAGTATGTTTTTACATGAGAAAGAAAGCAAAAGAGAAGCTTACAATCAAAATAGATCAGGAGGAAATAAAGGAAGTCAGCGATTTAAAATTTTTTGGTGTCATTTTGGATTCCCAACATGTCAAAAAGATATGCAAGAGAGTAAAGGCAAACCTGAACTATTTTAGAATGATAAGACATTACATACCCCTTAAGGCAGCCCAACTGTTCATGCATGCCATGATATTTTCACATTTATCCTATTGAGCCAGGCTTCATAGGCAACTGGGAAGCCTGTTACATCACTATACAAACAAGTACTGAAAATAATGGATCAAAAACAAATGAAATGGCACCACTGTATAATTATGAAAAAGTTCAAGTTGCTCAGTTATGACAGCTTCATCAAGTTTTCTTTTATCAAACTGATTTTTAAATGTGTGAATAATCTTGCCCCAGCTGTACTTTGTCCATTTGTCACAAAAACAAATACCAACAGAATAGCCACTAGGGGATCAGCAAATGGCAACTGCAGGGTCGTACAGTGCAAAACCTCCTTCGGCCAGTCATCTTTTCAGTAAAAGGAATACATTTTTGGAACGCCCTACCAACAGAAATAAAAACACAAGCTGATCTGAAAACATTTAATGAAATGGTGAAACACTGGCTGAAACAAAACCAAACCTGCGATCACAGATCTCTAGCAACACAAGTACAATGATTGTAATGTGATGTAAATATTGTAATTTTATATGATCATCACTATTTATTATGTGCTCAATTTAACTAATGTATTTTTGCTAATGATGATATTTTATGACCTTTTTAAGCAGAAAAGCCTTACCAGGGACGGGGTTGCAAATTAGCCTTAGCTAGAAATCCTCTATGCAATACATCGGGAACATGTTTTTTTTTACTTGTTGCAATGTTTTCTTGCATTGTCCCTGAGAAATAAACTAATAATTACATTGTGATTATATATGTATAGATATTCCCCACTCGCCCCTGCAGGCGGTCTATTCCTCCTTCAAGCTCGGGTCCTCTACCAGAGGCCTGGGAGCTTGAGGGTATGTATATATATATATATAACACCAATTCAAGTCAGACTACAAACTGCTTCTTATTAGCTACAAAACTCCTCATATATTAGCACCTCCTTACCTGGCATTACTACTCTGACTTTACATTCCTGCATGTACCTCCAGGTCACAGGGTGCAGACTGTCTCATTATTCCAAATATTGTCCAATTATCACAAAGATTAATAAGCAATCTACTGGGGACAGATAATTTTAATATTTAATGCTCAATCAGGGAAACTCCATTTTTAAGTATGTAATGGAAACCTATGTATTTTCCCTCTCTTACAATTGAATTGTATAATCCAACCAACCAACTACCAACTTAATTGTTTGACCTTGTTGTACTATTTCTGATTTTATATATTTTAAATTATTACTGTCTTCTGTTTCTGCCTTTGTCTTCTTTCATTTTTATGTAAAGTGTTTTGAAACACTGTGCTTTTTCACTCTAAATGAACATACTTACTCTCTTGTATCCTTCTTTATCCCTGTGCATGTCTTACAGAAGTGAGAAATACTCAAAAGTAGGTCAAATAGTTTCCCTCAACTCAGTCCCAGTATTCAGCCCTGCAGACCAATATTTAGTCCCTGTTTCCATTCTCAAACGGTAAAAGTGATTCTGAGGTAGCAAACAGTTGCATCCAGTGATAAATCTGAGTTTGGGGGAATTTGCACAGAAATAGTCACTGTACCATGCCAACACTGAGAATATCCTCATAAAATATATACAGCTTAATGTTATGTTTTATTAAATCTACATGTTTTGCAGTAAAGGTCTCCATGGTAACTGACTTAAAATATTACACAAAACACTCAATAATATCACCATATGTGTGTAAGGAGAAAGAGATGATAATGATGATGATGCGGGTGCCAGAACCCACTACCAGTGCTGAGGAGACACGTGCACATGGGGACTTCTTCATGCCAATACATCTGCAAAAGCAGTCACAGCTGAATTGTGAACAGCTTGGGATCACAGCATAATTATTTCACAGCAAATGTTTTCATTTATGTATTCCCACACTTCAGCTCTATCCATGAGCTGAACAATATGGTTGCCACCTGTTCCGGTCATGAAAGAGAAGCGAGGTTTGGAAACTAGAATTGGAAATGGTAAAAACCCTTTCATGGCCTAGCATTAGCAAAAACAGCTGAAGTGGAGTATTGAGGCTGCCTAAATCCTCAACACCAGCTCCAAATTAAACAGTTTTAGCTTAAATTGTTTCTTCCTGTCTTCAAGGTCAGATGTTTGCCCACTACAGGTGTCCTGCTCAGCCCCGGCCAAGACAATAATGGCCCTTTCATGTTGCAACCTCCAACTCCCTGACAGTCAGTAAAGTAGCCCTGTAAAGTTGAGGCCAGCCGCAGCTGAATCATTACATCTTTTCCTAAGAAACCTTGGAGTCCAGCTCAGTTTGGAAAGACCAGAGAGTTTGGTCAGCTGCAACCTGTAACTGACACATCCACAACTCAGGAAGTGTATCTGTGGTCAGCTGAGGTCAGGAGGCTGCTGGGAGGGGCTGTCCTGCCACGCTGTTGCAGATTTAGTAATGGCAGCTTTCATTAGGTCATGACCCCAGGTCCACAAACCTGCTGAATTAAAACATGACTTTTAGTTATGACCATAAGACATAAAATGCATATCTAGAACTAGCTGAAATTATGCATGTCTGTAAAAGTTAGAGGGACAGACTCAGCTGTGTCATGATAAAAGTTATGTTTGCTTTTATCCAACAACTGAATGTATACCCCTTGGGATACTACATGCCAGAGGTCCTTGACCATGTTTTAACAATAGACACTGCATTTACATTTACACATGCCTTATCCAGATCAACCAATAGATTTTACATTAGGATGATGTCATGTACATAAAAAGTCATTTTTCTAGGCTCAGGGAAGGTTTTACAAATATAAAACCTTCATGGATTAAAAATTCATAATACAAAGAATAATAATAATAATTGAACTTTCCTGCAGTTCAAGGCGTCCAGTTTTACAGACATCTCTTTTATAATGGTGGTCTATGGGAAAAAATATTTTTGGGCCACAGGGGATTTCTTCGTTGCAGTACCACAAGTGACCACTGGCCTATTTTATCCAGGATAGTTTGGGTCCTGAATATGTGCTCAAATTTTTGCAATTTAGTTTTTCGAGATGTGAGGGCCTGCTAGCCAGCAAGCTAGCTTTAGCTAGAAGGCCAACTCTTGGATGACTGGATGGTCAGCGTCCATGGTCATCCTGGGAATATTAGCCTTATCTCAGTAGCCCGTTGATACCCAAAGGTTTTGATGCTAGCATTTTAAACATTTGTTCCACCTTTGGCTCCTTATACAGATCTTGTGAATGATATATATCTGTGTGTGTGTGTATATATTGATAACATTGATTATCTTTGATATATATATATATATATATGTATATACTGTATATGTGTATACACTCACACACACATATATATACTATATACACTGTACATATACTATATACATATACTGTATACTGTATATATATACTGTATGTGTGTGTATCTATATATGTATATATATATATACACCGATCAGCCATAACATTATGACCACCTGCCTAATATTGTGTAGGTCCCCCTTTTGCCACCAAAACAGCCCTGACTCGTCAAGGCATGGACTCCACTAGACCTCTGAAGGTGTGCTGTGGTATCTGGCACCAAGACGTCCAAGACCAGCAGCAGATCCTTTAAGTCCTGTAAACTGCGAGGTGGGGCCTCCATGGATCGGACTTGTTTGTCCAGCACATCCCACAGATGCTCGATAGGATTGAGATCTGGGGAATTTGGAGGCAACGTCAACACCTTGAACTTGTTGTCGTGTTTCTCAAACCATTCCTGAACCATTGTTCCAGTGCGGCAGGGCGCACTATCCTGCTGAAAGAGGCCACTGCCATTAGGGAATACCGTTTCCATGAAGGGGTGTACTTGGTCTGCAACAATGATTAGGTAGGTGGTACGTGTCAAAGTAACATCCACATGAATGGCAGGACCCAAGGTTTCCCAGCAGAACATTGCCCAAAGCATCACACTGCCTCCGCCGGCTTGCCTTCTTCCCATATTGCATCCTGGTGCCATGTCTTCCCCAGGTCAGCGACGCACACACACCTGGCCATCCACATGATGTAAAAGAAAATGTCATTCATCAGACCAGGCCACCTTCTTCCATTGCTCCGTGGTCCAGTTCTGATGCTCACATGCCCATTGTAGGTGCTTTCGGCGGTGGACAGGGGTCAGCATGGGCACCCTGACCGGTCTGCGGCTACGCAGCCCCATACACAACAAACTGCGACACACTGTGTGTTCTGACACCTTTCTATCAGAACCAGCATTAACTTTTTTCAGCAATTTGAGCTGCAGTAGGTCTTCTGTTGAATCTGACCACACGGGCCAGCCTTCACTCCCAATGCATATCAGTGAGCCTTGGCCACCCATGACGCTGTCGCTGGTTCACCGGTTTTCCTTCCTTGGACCACTTTTGGTAGGTACTGACCACTGCACAAGAGCTGCAGTTTTGGAGATGCTCTGACCCAGTGGTCTAGCCATCTCAATCAGCAAGAATATATATATATATGTATATATATATGTATAGGTGCCATTGTAACGAGGTAATCAATGTTCCTTCACTTCACCTGTCAGTGGTCATAAAGTTGTGGCTGATCGTATATGTGTGTGTGAGTGTATACACATATACAGTATACATATACGTATTGTGTATCTATATATACATATATAAGTGTATATGTATGTACAGTATGTATGTATGTATATGTATATACAGTATATACATATAAACACAGTATATATATATGTGTGTGTATATATATACAGTATGTATATGCTTTAGCTGACAGGTGCCATTGTAATGAGATAATCAATGTTCCTCCATTATGACCAGTCAGTGGTCATAATGTTATGGCTGATTGGTAGTGTGTTGTATGGCATTAGATTTGGGTTTATTGTAAATATTAATTCCAATGAGGATAACAGGTGTATAGGTGTGTAATCACCTGCGCCCCGCTGGACTGTCATCAGCAAGAACACTGTTTTGCCAATTGCAAATTGAGTATGCTAGTATAGTCAACCACACCTTCTAACAGAACCCACCATAATAACAGGCAGCAACAGAAGTCCCGTCCAGATTCTTACCCTAATCTAACCTTAAACTGCAGTAACTGATTTTTTTGGCCACTTGGGGGCAGCAGAAACAAGTAGTGAGCACAACATTGACACATCATCACCTTTAAGTTGATATGATGAACTTGTTAGCAAACAGTTGCTTATTTACACATCCAGCAGTTACAGAGCAACATGATCATTAGAGTGGTGTTTCTGTCTATCTAAAAAATGTAAGTCAAATATCCTCTCTTTTAGCTCTGTTTTCATGCTGATACTCTAGTGTCTCCTTACTTTTTCTTTATTTCTTGGTCAGTGTAAGGTTCTCTGGCTCTTGTAAAGAACTGCTCACAACTCTGTTAGCATTGGTTGTGTCTTTTGGTTAATCTCGCAAGACTGATTTAAGTGCTGTTGTTGTACCAATTCATAATACCCCCACACTTCTGTCCACAACTGAAAATAAAATACTTTGCACAGTGAACTTCAAGCTTCATTTATTTATCATTATACAACACAGGTTTGTACAACTAAATGCACACTGTAGTCCATTCATGCTACACACAAAAAAACAACAACAAAAAAACAGAAAACTATTATTTATGGTGGAGTGCAGAGAATGAGTTTAGGAGTCTCACAGCCTGAGGAAAGAAGCTGCTCTGTAGTCTGGTGGTACGGCAGCGGATACTTCTGTATCGCTTGCTAGATGGCAGCAAAGTGAACAGGCTGTGACTGTGGTGGGTATTGTCTTTTAGCATCCTTTGGGCTCTGCGCAGACACCTCACCTCTCTGATATCACTGATGCTGATGCTCGCTAGATAAGTACCAATGATGTTCTGGGCGACTGAAACGGTTTTGGTTCTGTTGGTTAGCACTGTTGGTTCAATTCTGCTTTTTTTTTTCCAGTAATGCAAGTTTTAGCACTTGTAAGCACAAAGAACAAAGACAGTCACGCTTATCGAAGTTAGCGATTAAAAACCAGGATGTAAGGGCTGTACCTTTACATTCAAGTGTCCACTATTGATGTAACTGAACACTTCTCAGCCTACATTAGGCAGCAATTCACAGACACACAGAAGACTGCTCAGTGACATAGCTGTTAAAGGAGCATTAGCCTAACAAATATTACGCAGAGTTATGTAGAAAAACTGGGTGTTTCTCTTTAAATCCTTGTAGTGACAAAGTAGACTAGTTAATAGTCTGAGCTGTATTCAGTATGAGGAGTAGGCTGCAGCCTTCTGTGAAACACGTGTCCTACAATCACATGCATCTGTCTTTCCTTGTTGAAAAAGGACCCATCACTCATTAGAATTGAAGTATCAAAGTATCTTTGAGAGATCTTTCAAAAGATGGATGCCACATAACATAGCCCAGCGCTGTTATCCGTGGTCAAAACAATCATACTAAAAATAACTTTATGAGTGTGTTGAACACCACATAACGTTAGCTACAGTAATGTTAGCTGTATCTGTAGTTGACTCTCTAATGGTAATGGTAAGTTAGCAAAATAAGTGTTTTTTCTGGGTTTGAACTTTGTTGGAAACATTTGAGATAATGTAAGTACGCAACTCAACAAAATATATAACATTGGATCTAGTTGACATTTTAATGTGGAAATGTTACATATTATACTTTTAAATGTATCAAAGATACATATGTGTCTGTATTTGCATTAATGGAATAGTTCATCATTTGGGTCATCAAGAGTGAGATGAGAATATCAATATTAATCTCATGATTGAGTGAAGAAAACTGAAGCTGCCGCTTGGATTCAGATTTCTTCAAAAGACAGTGGTTCCCAGGCTGGGGTCTGGGGACACCCAGGGGTCCTTGATGTCCTTCCAGCACATATCCAGAATGATTAATAGTTTAATACACTGTAATTCTATTTTCTAAAAATGACCCCAATTAGAGAATATTTGAGAATGACCACTCAAATCATAGGTTTCACTCTCACCAATACTATCTCCCCATGTGCAATGCAGCCTAATGCTCTTTTTACATTGCATTTCATATGGAAAAGATGTAGTAATGACAGATAAGCCAGAATTCCGACACTCAGAGTGCTTCTAACTCTGTCATTGCAGAGCGGAAGAGGTCCGTAAAGCCAGTGGTTTCTGCTGACAAAGCCACCAGTCATAGAGTTTGCAGGCCAGGGGAGGAGAGAGCAGCCAAGCACAGCACTCTCAGCCCTCTCCTCTCAGGAAGGAAGCCTGGGTTTGATGGATCCTCCTCACACAGGCTTCCTATGAACTCTGAGCTCCTTCAGTCAGGAAGATGTTCTGGGTTTTATTGTTTGAAATAGATTGGTCACTGACAGATGGGCCCAGCGTTGCTTCCGGCTCACTATTTAAACTGTACTTGGGGGATTTCTGCCTATTATCATACTGTGTCAATGTCATGTGAAGGATTCCTAAATACATAAAGCATATTAAACCTTGAAACCTTACGGAGGATTTTGTCCAATGGACCTCCATCTCAGAAAATGTTTATGTTTGATATGTCCTCACACAGAATTACATAGCTATCTATAGTGTAGATAGTAAAGTAAACTAATGATAAAAGCAGACATCTTGATGGAGCTATCAGATTGAGATTTGCAGTCTGATGGAGTAACAGACAAGTGTTGGTTTTGGGTTCACGTCATGATGCAGACTCCAGCAACAGACTAGACAACACAAACATCTCATTTACTTGTTTACACTTTCATTGCTAATCTCAGTTTGTTGGGTGATGACACTGAAATGTTGAAGAAAATGACAAACAGCAAAAGGTCAAGTCTGAACCTTTTCTAGCACACTACATTATTTATTGCATTACGATGTGACAAGCTCTCCAGTCAGGCCTCAGACATGGCTCATGTAAAGAAATATGTGCCACCTTCATTGAGCTTGAGTAAGAGGATGTCTAGCAGACATTTTTTAACACCATTTTTCAGTCATCCATCTGACAGAACAGATATGCTTCCAATTGAACTGACTAGTAACTGGCATACGATTTGGTGGTTATTGCATTGAATGGTATCCATAGCAACAAGTCACAACAGGTCCTCAGCAAACTACGTGGCTGTAAATATAAATGTAGGACCCTTATGACCTTTCTAAACTATTTTCTGTCTGTTTTTGACATAGCTCAATCTGAATGCCTCGTTATACATTCTCTCCTAGAAAATCCCGTAAAATAGGAACTAACAGTGCTCACTTTAGGTCAAACTAGGTCAAACAATGAGGGCACAGCCACAGAAATCATCCATGTCTCCTTACATCCTAGCCCCTTAGTATTCACTATATCATAATCATTGTAGGCCCCATTCAAGTACTTTATCCTACTGTGTTCCATGACCTTGGATCAATAGGATTATCAGTTTAACGTTTCACACTAGGATGATCACTCTCTGTTGTAGTCTAAAGCAGTGGTTCCCAACCTCAGGGTCAGGACCCCCACAAGAGGTTGCAAGTTAAAATGAGGGGTCACAAGATTAACAGCCTAGGAAATCAGGAAAAAAAAGCTTTTGTTCTATACAAAATTCTGTTCATTTTTTAAGACTTTAATCTTTGTCTCTCTTCTGTTGAATCACTGGATAATCCTAGGCAATAAAAAATAATTCAAACAAAACAAAAGAAAAAATGTCTTTGGTTGAGCTGGTCATAACTGGTAGCCTACAGTATGCAACTGGTGATGGGGGGTCACAAGTAGACCTTGCCTTGTTTTGAGGGGTCACAAGCCAAAACTGTTGGTAACTACTAGCCTAAAGCAGTGAACATGAAGCCTCAGAGTCAAAGGACTAGCACAGGCACGTACGGTAGATGGTTTTGGTATCCATGTTCTTATTATTTAACAGCTAATTTGACCGACAGAGGGCAATCGCTCATCAACTCTGTACTTCAAGTGTTGTGTCCATATAGCACAAGCTTTAGTGCTTTGCCATTGGTATTTGAGGTAATGGGAGTGATGAGTAATGAAGTGACTGATTACAGGAATAAGGGGCGCTGTGTCGGCTGTGTGTGACAGCTCTCATGTGACATCAGCTTTTCTCTCAGTAGGAGGAACTGCATGAAAGCATCCATGTCACTGTGTGTGTGTGTGTGTGTGTGTGATATGACATTGCCTCACTCCTGTCTTAGTCCCATCAATGTGATGGAGCATTGCACTCACACACACAAAGACAGACCACAGCGGCGCCAGTTGTGGTGGATCATTTTCATGTCAAGTTTGGATAAATCAGTGGTAATGTGGGCTGACTCTGCTGTATACCGCTGCCTGCAGGCAGTCATGCAGTGATTTGCTTACGCCCCACACCCTCAACCAACGCCTGGAATTTCCCTGCGGATCTCACTTTACTTGAATACTCAAGTGTATTTCATCTGGCAGTCCACTTACTGCACTATCTGTGAGGATTTAACTGTGTTTACTGAGCATTATTTGTGGATATATGACAAGTACAGTACTACTTTGTGGAAATCCACAAAGAAAAAACAAATCAAGCTGACTTTTATTCAAATTAAGCCTCATTAGCAGAGGCTGCAAAGTTCATTCCTCCCTTCCACTTAAGCAGTAAAAAAAGGAACATTTCAATATTTGAGAAATACCTATGTCATGTACTTATGTGCTCTCCAAGAGTGAGATGAGCAGATTGATATCAATATCATGTCTGTGTGTGTCTGTGTTCAGTACAGAGCTGGAGTCAGGATGTGGTTAGCCTAGCGTAGCATAAAGACTGGAAGCAGGGGGAAACAGCAAGCCTGGCTCTGTTCAAAGTTCAGAAATACACCTACCAACACCTCTAAAGCTCACTGATTAAAACCACTACCTGTCGTTTCTACATTTCTGTTGACTCCAGCTCCATACTTAATGCACACCGAGACTGATATCCATATGAACATCTCACCCTTGTAAAATAAAAAGACAAATTAGCGTATTTCCCAAAACATTGAACTATTCCTTTAATGGAATACACAACATACTGATGATTTTGCTATTCTTGGAGCCTTACCAGTAGTTTAGATATTCCCTTTAGGGTGGAGCTAGAGGAAATGGTGTGGGGTCATTAAAATTAAAGCGGCTTATCCCCTTTAAAACATGAACACAGCTCAGCTAATTTTATGGTAATCTGTCTATTAGGTTATGAGAACAAAGCTCACAGAGTGCCAAAAACAGAAACGGTCATTTTCAAGGGAATATGAATGTGATTAGCTAATTACATGGCAATGTGCCAGGTAGATTTTAATATTTGCTGTGTACAAATGATCAGAGTGGATCATTCTCTGGGAACCATACATATACCAGGAGCTGTACTTTCCAAAACAGACAAATACACCCACTTCACACAGTGATTGGCCAGGTGAGTGGAGGTGGGAAAGAAGGCAGGGTTTGAACTTGCCTCTCCACTTTAAACTACTTCTGTCGCTTTTTCGGTGAACAACCGAGGGCAACTTCATGAATATCTTTCGAGGAGAGACTGTCTGAAAGTGTGCTTTGTTAGCCGATTCATTACTTTGAGACTACAAAGACAGAGTTGTTGGAGAGAGGTACTGGGATGCAGCGATGGAGGAGGCTATCGTGGCAGATACACTTTTGCCATTAGTCATGGTTGGACGACATGTTTGCCTGAAGCAAACTAAGTTTAGGCCATTAGGCCCTGTTGTTAGCCTGGCAAAAATCACACAATGGCCTGTCAGTGCACTCCAGCTCCAATATGGTGGAGGTTCCTTCCTGATCACAGTCAATTAGACCTAGTCAATATATTCATACTGGTTTTATTTTTATACTTTATATCAGATTACACAGATTATATCAGTGTGGTATGAGTGAACTGAAACCTGTCTCACCCCACCTTAGGGAGCTGCTAACCCACCAAAAGATTTTCATTTCATTCATCATCTGCATTTCAGTGGAGAGTTTGTGATTCTTTTTTTTTAAAGATTATTTTTTCAGGCATTTTGCCTTTATTAGATAGTGACAGCTGCAGAGAGAGACAGGAAATAAGATAAAGAGGGGATGACATGCAGCAAAGGGCCCGGGCTGGAATCGAACCCAGGTCGCTGCGGTAAGGACTCAGCCTTAATGGTACGTGCTCTACCAGGTGAGCATCTGGGGATCCCCATGGTTGGGATTCTTAATGCTCTCAGGCTTTTCCATTATGACATTAATGACATTCAGAGTGAAATACTGAGAAGTGAAAAACTGTATTATTGAGTATCAAAATATTGGTATCAGCCTTCAAGAATGCAGATATTAGTCCAAGCCAAGTACTGGGCTCTATTTGTGAATGTCCATGATGACTAGTGGATGTGTGTATGCTTGTATGAGAGTTCATGTCTGCCATCCACAGCATGTGTCAGCGTGGCCTCATCTCAATGCATCCAGTGTTGTGTTAAAGCACAGCAGACTCATTCATGAGGCTTTGCAGCTCTTTGTGTAAACAGTCCGCCTTCGCCTGGTCCTCCAGGAGCTGGAAGTGTGACTTTCTCTGTTGACGAATGGGAAGGAAACGAGAAAGAGCATCGTTAGTCTTGGCTCATCTGCCTCAGCTGCTCACACTACATACTGTTAAATGTTGGTCACTGAGAAGCACTGGAAGGAGCAGAGGGATTAAACATGTTGATGTGTGCGTGTTTGATCAAGCTTCCCATAGAGTAGTAAGAATAGTTTTGATCAGGTTTTGTGCTGAGGGCCCTGCATCTCCCTGTGCTGTTTTGTATAACGGCTGTTTTCAAAAGGTCCTTGTTAACCTGCCTGTGGTAGTAACATTCATACAACAGGCCCTGCTGACAGTAGAACCTTCCATTTCACATTTGGCAACAATTCACATTGCTTGTGGAAGTGTTGGTTAGCTAGTATACAATTCATTTAGTTCTCTTTTGTGACTAGTCAATATTTTTAACCATGCTAGCAGTATGGATGTTGGTCAGTTGATCACTAAACCACTTTGGTTCAGACTCAAATATCTCAACAACTGTTGGATGGATTGCCATGAAATGTGGTTCAGACATTTTTTGTCAGGCGGTTTTTGGTGAGCCGTTTAAATGACGTTTAATCAGTATCATTGAAGTAATTTCGTAGCAACATCAGTTCACCAAGGCTGGGCAGCTTCCTACTCACGTTCAGTCTTGGTCAGGAGGAGGGTCGTGAAGGAGGCTCGGCTGCCATGCATTGACCCATTCAGATAGACCCCTGACGTGGGTTTGACCCATCACTGTGTCAGTCTAAATGGGGTAATAGTCTCGTTACTAAACATGCTTGATTTCAGTTTTGCATACCATGTTTGTGGACATACTTTAAATAAGGAACACTTCACGCTTCACGCAGGTGAACTGAATTTCAACTGAAGACTTGAAATTGCCTGTAGGTGTGAATGTGAGTGTGGTTCTATGCATGGCAGCCCTGTGACTGGTGACCTGGCCAAGGTGTACCCCGCCTCTCGCCCAATGTATGTTGGTATAGGCTCCAGCCCCCCTTGACAGGATAAACTATAAGGACAGATAGAGAGAGAAATAGACACTCTGGAGACAGCCATGTTGAAACAAACTGGCAGCAGAGGTATTTCACAGGTGGTTGTGAGGATCTTGAGAGCTGGCTGGACAAACAGTCAAAAGCTGCATCAGACAGTAAATCCTTCTGTAGGCCTTGTTCTTCTGCTGCAGTGTTACATAGATACTCCAAATCCACCCAGGATGTAATAACAAGTAATTAAAAAGGATTCCCACTCACTTGTTCAGAGCCACTTACACTGCAGACAGGTGACAAAAGAAATTTGATGAATCATTTGCTTTGGCCTTCACAGTCACCAGGTCTCAGCTCAGGATGATACAAGTCTACTGAATGTGCATTCTGCCCACATTTGACCCATTCATATAGACTGCAGCAGGTACATATTAGGTGATCTGGATATGTTATAGCAATATAGCTGACCTTTTATTTGTACATAACTTGTACATCGAGAGAATAAATGAGTTCAGGGACCCGAATCACCCAACTGACACAGTTTGCATTACAACATACACATACTGCTGGACTCACCATAACTTCTCTTTCCAATGTCCATCGAGGATGAATGTCCATTAATCCACTTAGAAATCCAATAAAAGAAAACATCAGTAACTTCAGATCTTGTCTCATAATCATCAGATTTCGACTTTGTCTTCTGTATCAACATGCTTACAGTCCATGGTTACACTGCAAACAGGAACTGTCTGTGGTTAATAAAGCATGTGCACAGTGCAGATCTGCCAAATGTAAAGAAATATAGGCTCAAAAAAAGAAACAGCAGCATAAATAGTTTTGAGTTTAACATCCGGACATTTGGCATGTTTTGACCTGATTTGTGTGCAGGTGTTATTTTTACCTAATGATCTGATGTTGAAGCCTGGCCTGGTAAACGTTTAGCAACTTACTAACAGACTGTCTCAAAAGTGCATGTAAGGAAGCTTCTCAAAGCTGTGTCAATAGCATTGTGAGTTTTTACTTTACATTCATCTGGGCCTCCTCTCATTTAATTGCATTTTTGTTGAAACCTCCTTATTCTTTCAACCAAGACATTTAACAATTACACAGCTTTTATTTACACTAATTTTAGACTTTTTTGTCTGTTTTAGAGGTGTTCAAGTACAAATCATTCTTTGTCATTTGATTAATGTATATACATGGGTTGAATATAATGGTAGGTATATTTTGTGGGTAGCTAAACATATTGGGCAGTCTTCTGTTGTAAGTCTGAATATATATGAATACAGATATTTCTGTTAAATAAACAGATTGAGATAGTAGCCATGAGTTACAGCCCTAACTGTAGACACCTTTAAGTACCTAGGAATATTCTAAGATAGTAAACTTTGTTTCTCTGTGAATGTGGATTGTGTTTTCAAGAAATGTATGCAATTTTCTTCCACAAGTAGTGTATAAATCTCTCATTGAAAGTGTTCTGTCAAACAATATGACTGCATGGTATGACAAGCTGGTGAAGGTTATCAGTGTGGCCAGTAAATTAATCAGAGGGCCACAGAGCCAGTTAGGGGCCCTTTGGGAACAGAGGGTGAGGAGGAAGGCTCTGCCTTCACATCCTCAGTTCGTCAGATTTGAGAAGCTGAACTCTGGTAGCCGTAACAGGAAGTCTCTGGATACAAAGAAGATATCGGTTATCCTGCAGGCAGTTGGGCATGCTCAATTCTTAAGAGGCTTCATTTTCTTAAATGTTGTATATTGTATTTTATTACTTGGAATATTCATACAGTCAGTGTTGTTAAGTGGTGTGTGTGTGTGTGTGTGTGTGTGTGTGTGTGTGTATTTTTTGATGTTTTAATGAACCGCTAGATGGACATAGGGAATTCTTTTTACTTTTGTGGACATTAAAGTTGTATTCTCTTCTGATCTATGGAAAATGCTTTCTGTAGGTTTAAACTTCATGACTGTGCCTGTCTGAAAGTGACATAGGGAAAGAGATGTCTGTCTTTTACTTTGTCCCTTCATTACTGTCCCTCTTCCTCCATACTAATTTATATCGTTATTAATCAGGAACAGTATTACCAAAGCAGTATACAAAAATGGCCAAATTGAAAACCTCTCTTCCTGCCTCACAGCTTGTCCTAGTCCATGTATCTGGCTGGTTGCTGTGGTTGTATACTCTCTCTAAACAAACCACAGTGTCTTGCTAATCCCAGCCTGCCTTACGTTACAGCCATCAATTTAAGACCTCCGGGCCTCTTAATTCACTGTGCTGTGGGACACTGTCAAACACTCCTCCACCGCACACATGGTTTCCAGTATTACACTGTACGTGTGTGTGTGTTCCGCAGCATCTGTCAGACATGGCAACACATACAGTATGGCTGTCAGTGCTGCGCGTGTCACCCCGGTCCTGTGTAAGCGTCTGTCAAACACTTCCACACACATGGTTCTAAGTAGTGTATGAGGGGGATTGTGCTGCTGCTACTGTGCGTGGCTGCTGTCCTACTGAGGGAGTGTGTGTTATTTGGCTGTGGGTGTCAGGGTTTCACTGATCTGGCTTTTAAAAGTCTGATGCCAGTAGGAATATAAAAAGCTGATCTTTAGAGAGGCACTCCATGGTTTTTACACATCCAGATCTGTGTATTGGTCACAGGGAGTACTAATCCTGTCAAAAGAGTTGTATGTTGTGGCTCTGGAGGACCTTTGTCAAGTCTGACAAAAGAACCCTGATAATGTCATAGTGATGTCATCGGGGTTATCTTGACTTGGCTTTGTAGACTACACATTTTGAATAGAAAGCCTCAGTTACAAACTGGAGGTGTGGAATTTAAAAGATGTGGGCATTTACTGTGCAGGGACAGTCTAATCAAAATGCTCTATAGTTGCATTATGGGAAATGTATCCATCCATACTAGGGCCTCTGATGCTTCAATTTTTCAAAGTAGCCCGTAATTTTATAAAACTTAAAACATTTCCTCCAAAAATGTATTTTGAATCAAACAAACAGTGGCATATATTTATGAAGGCCAATTTAAAGCCAAAGTTGGCCTCTGGAACACAAACACATAACCTTAGTTCTCTATATCACACTTATATACCTGTCTCATCTAAATGCAGGTGGGCTGTGTACAAAACACTCAATGTGATGTTATTATTTCTACAGGCTGACAGCTGTGAGGTCCAGATCTGTCTGTAAACCTTTAACCAGTCTCACCAGTCATAAACTACCCTCCCATAGCCTCACTCAGCCATACTCTCTCCTTTCTTGTAGATGTCATCTCTTCTATACACTTCAACCCCTACTTCAGACGGCTGACGTTTGATGTGTCCTCCATGGAGAAGAACGCCTCCAATCTGGTTAAGGCTGAGCTCAGGATCTTCCGTCTTCAAAACCCCGGGGCCCGAGTGTCTGAGCAGCGCATTGAGCTCTACCAGGTACACACATTTTAAAGTCCTCTGGAATGACCTCAGGAGCTGCCAGGGTTCCCTGATTCAAGAGTTACTTTGGGAATTATTCCGGCTAGGAAGGATTGTTGCTTCACTTTATCATCATAAAGAAATTAAAAGACGACATTTATACATTGTTACATTATTGGAAGACCTGCTCAGGCCTGTGTGAGCTGACCAATCAGAGCAGACTGGGGTTTCAAGAAGGGGGCTTTAAAGAGACAGGCACTTAATGTACTGTTTCAGACAGAGGGTGAATAGAGGTGCCGAAATGCAAGACCCAGTCCATTTTTATCCCTATAATTAATGAGGAATCAGGAAAGACTGAGACCACTGACCTTCTGCAAAAGAGCTGTAGAGAGCACTAAAATCCATTCAGTAATTAGGAAGGAAGTAAGGTTTATTTATAAAGCACCTTTCTAGTGCTTAACAATAAAAGAAAGACATTAAATAAAGGTACTATATGACATAATAAATAAATAAAACTAAGCAAAAGCAAGTCTAAACAGGTGAGTCTTGAGCTGGTTTTTAAAGGTGTCCACAGATCTTGAAGTGCAACGGGAGACACTTCCAAAGTTTAGGATCCACCACTTCAAAGGCACAGTCTCCTTTAGTTTTGAGCAATTTATTAACATCTTATCAATATTTAAAAGTGCAGACGTGAAGGATTATTGTAAAAACCCTTTATTAATCTTACTAACATTAGCATGAGCCAAATACCAAATACAGAGCATAAACACAAAGCTGAAGAAAGCTGTTAATGGCTTATGGACTGAATGAATATAAAATGATATATAAAGTGTTAGTAATTATGTATATGTATATCTATAAACTCTATATAAAGGGTGCCTTATTAGACAGTACCAATATCTGGCTCTTTGATATAAAGTCAAAGGTAACCCTAACCCTGTGGACAAAGGAAGAAGAGAAATTAACTACAATTCCCAATGTGCATTTCTGTAAAATCATTATTAAGCTTAAAATTCTGTTGCTTTCACCACTAATCGCTAGATTTTCTTCAGCTGTTATCCTGCCGTGTTTAGTTCCCACTGACGGAGCATTCTGAATTAGCCACAGCTCTGATTCACACCTTTGACTGGCTCTTTCTGACACTTCATAGCAGCGGCGGCACATGGGTATGGTTGTATTTATAACCATGTTATAATGGTTATAACTCTAACCCTAACCCACCATAAAAAACATGATTTCTCAGAAACAAAGTTGAAATAATTTAACCTGATTGGCAGAACAAAAACCTACACCAAATGTACACAGCATCTGGCTGCGATCCGGCTCAGTCACGGCTTTGTCGCAGCTTCAGTGTCCACTTGAAAAGTGTCAGAACTGTTTTTCAGCAGCCACATTTCTAATATACTTTAGAGTGGTCTTGCCGACATTTTTCATATTTACAGCATAAATACACGGTTGGAGCTCAGTTAAATAGTAACAGATGATTTCAGCTGTACTTAAAGATGTCATCTTTTTGTACCTTCTAACTTGAAAAATGTCAGTATAGTCAATCTCACAGCTACGGAAGCCGAGAACAGCCGTGCTTGCAATTATTTTTTTAATGCTGTTATCTCAAGATCATGAGTTAATTATTCCATTATCTCGAGAAAACGGGCTTTGTTATCTCGAGATCACGAGTTAATTATTCCGTTATCTGAGAAAACGCTTTGTTATCTCGAGACACCTGATTTCAGCCTTCAAGATCACTGTCATGACTGTCGGAGAGGATTCATAACTGCACAGAGGACTGATCTGAATGTCAGAATGACAGAAAGACACAACGCATTTCTGCCTGTGTTAGACCTTGATTGAAGTACAGTCTGATGCGTTGATCAGTAATGGGTTTGATCTGACATTTTCAGCTTAAATCAGTTGCCGTCAAGACGTCATCTAAGCATGCTGGCATAGCACTCCTGATCACTGATTAACAATAAGGACAATAAGAGGAAACAACCTTTTGTTTTCTCGTGATAACGGGTTGATTATCTCGTGATCTCGAGAAAACAACGCTCGTTTTATCGAGATAGCGGAATAATTAACTCGTGATCTCGAGATAACGGCATTAAAAAATAATTGCAAGCACGGCCATTCTCGGCTTCCGTACACAGCACAGCGGCTGTCATTAACCTATGTTTATGCTAACGGCCTTAATTCAGATTTAGGAAAGGTGTGGGGGGAGGGGGTTTCAGACACTGTTAGGCAATCAGACAAAGAAACATACTGATGCCTTAAGCAGCGACAGACACCTTACTGTAGCTATAGTCAAAGAAAGGAGTGTCACAAGGAGTGTACAGAGACTCAAAGCCCAGGAAAGTGACTGACTGGCAGCAAATCTAACGAAGGAGTGTGCACTAAGAAACAGTTATGAGCAGAGACCAGAGATGGACACATAAATAGAAAAAGAAGGGCAATAAACTCTTACCCCTGATGATGTGGTCCACCCCCTCAAAAAAAAACTGAACTGGAACACATATTCTAAACTTAAGCCTGGTACTGTTCACAAGGTCCAGGGATTCCTGTTTGTAATGCAGTGCAGTATTGAGGTTAGCCCTGAAGTCACCCCTGGCTGCCTGTCTGTCAGCCTGTCTGCACCAGCCAGTTCCCATGCTAAGTTTACATCCAGACAAGGAGATGACAGCTGGGCTAAACACAGCTCCAAACACGGAGATTTTCTCACGCAAACACAGCGCCTGTTAATGTGTGAGGGAGGAAGGGACGGGCCGGTACAAAGAGGGAGACCCGATAACATCCACCTCGTACACATTCATCACACACACACACACACACACACACACACACACACACTTATTCATGTCTATATAAAACTTAACCCCTCATCTAGAAATGTTTGAACATATATCTGCCGGCGATGTGGAGTTTGGACTTTTCTGTGATAAATGTCCTGTAGATGCATCATATATTGAAATGACTCCTGAGACTCAACAGATTTTCACTTCACTGTGCAATATGTGCATGCATGCACAAGGAGACTGATTATACACACACTTTCACAGAATCAGAGGATGAGGCTGTAAAATTTCTATTAAAGAAATGTCTTTTTTTTTTTGCTCTTTGTTGTTCTTAGTTTGTTAGTTAGCTAAACTTTATATAAAATAACAACAGAGGCCTGAGAACAAAAATACATCATCAAAAGTCAAATTAGTTACACAGTCATCACACATGCTCACAAGTATTTTTTAAAATATCTTTAAGTAGACCTTTAAAATCCCTCGGAGGAAGGAATGTCTCTAACTTCAGTTCCAAGTTTACCATCCTCGTCTGGACAAATGGAGGGAACTGCAAGACATACTGAGTAAGGCTGTGCTGTAGGGTTAGCTTTTTAGGTTTTTTAGTAATTGGCCTCAACACAAATGTCAGTGTGATTTTGAGTGAGATTTTCTTACTTCTGGAAAAGAACTTGGAAACTCTGGTTTCATATCAGCTCTCTATGGGTCTTTAAAGGACCATAAGGGTTACAAAGTGACAGTCACAAAAGGGGTCAGACAGTACAATCATCAAAAGATTTCTAAAATCTGTTGGGTAGCCCTCAACCCACCGCAACTTCTACCTCTGATTCTTTTCTCTACATACTGTTTGTGTCTGAGCTTCAGTGTCTCTGTCAGGTTTCCCACACCAGCCCTAACAGGAGATCTCAGTGAAAGCAGCAGGAATAGTGTTTTACACATTAGGCAGCGATGGGCCAACATAAACACATGGTTCTGAAGGACAGCAGAATAACAAAGGTCTGTCCAGCATCTGGTTACACTCTCACAGCTCCTCCCAGACCTGGCCAATCAATCAGAGAGAAAAGAGTAGGCTGCCAGACCTCAACCAACTGTCCTCTACAGCTGCTCTGGCAGCTTGTGTGTCTTCTATGTTGATGTATTGTGTACTGTGTTATGACTGCTGTTCATGTGTTTGCTAAACCATAGAATATGGTTGAGATATTATTCATTCAAAAGCCCAATTAAATTTGAAACACTGAAGTATCATTAGGTTTATCAAGTCATTAATATCTGCTTAAATTTGGACAATGCCATCTCCATTCCGCTTCAATCATTCCACTGCCTCTCAACACCAAACAAAACTACTGTATGTCTATGTGCACCTACTGAATCCAAACCTACAATACCATCATACATGCAGCTGTTCTTCTGACCAAACCAGAAGAAAACTGTATTCTGTCTGTTTAGGTTCACACTGCACTACTACAAGCAAACAGCATTTTGTAAAGCTCAGTCACATGGTGTTCACACAAACAGAGGCTGAACTAGACAGCATTTTGTTAAGCCAGTCTATCAAGATAGAGATTTTGTTGGTGGGAGAGTCAGATAATACCTAGTCCCAGTCCATGCAACTATAACATCCATCTGCTTGCACCCAGCTGGGGTGAGGCAAAATCTGTGCAACCTATGCAAAACCTTCCGCCTATGGAATATTATATCATTCTAAAAGGTGTACTTGAAAATAGGGGTTTGTATCTGTAACCATAGTTTTGCAAACTTGTACATTTATGTTTGTATCTGTAAGCTTAGTTTTGCAAACTTGTGCAGTGACGTTTGTATCTGTAAGCTGTTTTGTAGACTTGCAAATTTTGTTTTTTGTCTGCAAACTCCGTTTTGCCAGTCTGTGCATTCAGACAAAGGCTTGCAAACTCATTTTCACAATCGCGGCGGCAAAAGTACTTACGCGCGTGTGCTCGCACAAGCTTACGGACTTTTGACACATTTACTACGTGGTATGTTTTGTACACAGGGTTTCGCAAAAGAAACAGGCTATCCGCAAGGGAGAGAGGGCAGGACCTTCAGCTTCTGACCAATCAGTGTCTTTGGAATCGCTATGCACAACACAATTGGCTAGTCAACACTGTCAGTCAACATAGAGCCATGTAAAGAGATCAAACCCCTGAAGACACACTGTTATATTTTAAAGATTTATTCTCTGTAGCCCCTGATTAAGCTACATTGACTTTTATTGATTTTTTTCTTATTTTTTAATATTTTTCATGTACCTTTTCATATTCCATTTGCTTATTTAATTTAATTTATTGTATTCTTTTTCACACATTGTAATCTTAATTTGTACAAAGATGTTCATTTCATGTTTATAATGTTCAATAAAAATAAAAAAAGAGAGATCCAACCCTGAAAGATGGACCCCACCAGGCCTCTGTGACCACCAGTAACTCAACAAAATACAGTGGGTACGGAAAGTATTCAGACCCCTTTAAATTTTTCACTCTTTGTTTCATTGCAGCCATTTGCTAAAATCGAAAAAGTTCATTTTATTTCTCATTAATGTACACTCAGCACCCCATCTTGACAGAAAAAAACAGAAATGTAGACATTTTTGCAAATTTA
>VMKM01001612.1:0-126831 GCA_008360985.2 Macquaria ambigua | reverse complement strand
AGGGTGAGACAGAGAGAGAGAGAGGGTGAGACAGAGAGAGAGGAAGGGTGAGACAGAGAGAGAGAGAGGGTGAGACAGAGAGAGGCTGAGACAGAGAGAGAGAGGGTGAGACAGAGAGAGAGAGAGGGTGAGACAGAGAGAGAGGAAGGGTGAGACAGAGAGAGAGAGAGAGGGTGAGACAGAGAGAGAGGAAGGGTGAGACAGAGAGAGAGAGAGAGGCTGAGACAGAGAGAGAGGGAGAGAGGGTGAGACTACCAGTACGTCCACTGGTGATTTTCCTCACCCCACAACCGAGCTGTTTAAACACAGTCTCCTGAGTCTCCAGAAGCCTGTCCAGTCACGGTCGGGGTGAGGAAGTAAAGTAAAGATGACAACTTTCTGTCAATAGAGATGATCACACAGTACAGGCGTTTCCATCAACCTTTGTGATTGTAAAATGGTGATTTGATCCACATCTCAGTGTTATTGTTTCAGTTAGTATCACTATTTTACGCCCTTTCGGTTGTCTGACAACAGAAACAGAAAAATATGTAAATTGAACGACTTAACCGTGAGTTCAGCTGTGACAAACCCTACACAGTCTTCTGATTTGATTGATTAGGAGTTTGATTATTTTGATAAAGTCTCAAGGTGTGTATCAATGTGTAAATCAACTAACCAGACTGTATTTCCTTGTTATCCCGATGCTCCGGCAGCTCAGAGAACGTCCTGGTTTACAGGAGGCAACTACAAATTCCTGCATTCCTTAGAGAACACGTGAAGACAAATTCCTTCACTCCTTCGTCCTTGCCTAGTGCAGTGCTTGTGTCCTTTTAAACTTTTCCTCGACCTTCTATCACGTTTCCTCTCTCTCTCTGCCTATTTCTTTGTCTTTTCGATGTCTCTTGTCCCGCAGCGCTGCAGTCATCAGCGTGGACCTGAACAGATGCTGGAGGATGAAGCAGATGGTGGATGGTGGACTGGGATCTGACTGCAAACAGCTTCACACATGTTTGAACGACAGTGTCACACTCTGTCCATCACCACCTGAAACACACACACACACACACACACACACACACACACACACACACACACACATAGGTGGTTCTGAACAGGAAACAGTCTGTTGGTTGTTGTTGTTGTTGTTCAACACGTTTGTCCAGAACAAAATGTTTTAACAACTGGACAGATTTCCATGAAATGTTTTAGTCTTCAGAGGATGAATCCTAATCATTCAGGTGACCTTTGACCTTTCCTGTGGTGCCTCCATCAGGCCCAAAAGATGTATCATGCACTCAAAAAGACAAAAAAACACCAGGTCATTTTTCATCTTTTTGTGACGATCATTGCACCTGTAAAGAGTTTATGGCCGTGCGTGCGCCTCCTGATGATTGTCCTCTCACACTCAACCCTCAATTTAATCCAGACATCATGTGAATCATTTGTTCTAACACTGGATGAAGCGTTAAATTAATAAAAGGGAACTTGTCTGCATCTGCTTTGCTATTTCTTCAAACGTTTCTCACCTGCAGTATCTCTGCTGAGTGGAAGCAGGTGTTTGTTTATCTATGGAGCATGCTGATTTTAGACCAGAAAATGGAGCCCAGCTCAACACTGGGTCAGAGGCAGAGTACTCCTTGGACAGGTCGCCACTCTGCCACAAGGCTGACACATACAGACAGACAACCATTCACATCTACAGCCAATTTACAGTCTCCAGTTTACATGCGTGGGACTGTGGGAGGAAACCCAGCAGGTTCAAACCCAGGACCACGTTTGGACCTTCTTGCTTCTTGAAACAGCCAGAGGCACAGTTTGAAGAATAATGTTTTATAAATAAAAAACCTGAAACTTGTTGGAGTAATTTTTACCACCAAACCATTCGGATTTTATAATATATCATGTGTGACATTGAACTTTTGCATTAAAAGATTGCAGCAGAAAGATCGTCGCTGTCGTTGTAACTGAACTCTGACTCTAAAGATTTTACAAAGTTTGTCCTCCTGAAAAAAGGACGTGTCACTTTTAACACAACTGTGCTTCGTTCTTGGGAAACACACACACATTCTCACACACACACACACACACACACACACACACACACACACACACACACTTCAATCATATTCCCACCCAAATTCAAACCGCAGGGGAAAATACTTACCTTGTGGTTCACTGTGAACGTCATCTCAGATCGTAAACTTTACACACACACCTTAGCTGTTCCAACTCAGTGCTGATTAAGAGTCATTGCAACAACCAGTGTGTGTGTGTGTGTGTGTGTGTGTGTGTGTGTGTGAGATCTGTAATCGTAGCCTCAGGACTCTTCTCTTTGTGTTTGTGTAACAGGTGGTGTTTCTGTGTGTGTACTGCAGGGCTGGATGGACACTCTTCCCTCACATAAAGGACACTTCCTCCCTCCTTTGTTTACTCCCTCATCAGAGTAAACAAAGAATGCTACTTCCCACACACACACACACACACACACACACACACACACACACACACACACACACACACAGGAAGCAGAGTGGTCATTTCCCTCTGTCAGGTATGTCAGCCCCGAGGCCACAGCAGAGGTTCAGTGACACTACAAGTGTTTGGTGGCAGAAACATCCCATCAGACACCGTCACAGGTAGGACCGAGAGCAGCGACCACACATGAACTGCCTCCTTCAGAAGTCTGTTGTTCCCTCGGGTTGGAGTTCAGCAGCATTTGATTGAATCTGAATCCCTTTTTCAAAGCCACTAAAGTTGAAAATAAGTAAACCAGAAAGATTCAGTTGAGATCTGTAGTCACTTTTTGTCGGCTGAAACGTAAAAAAACGTTTGAATGGCAGCTTAATGGATGTTCCCAACCTGAAAATGAGATCAGCAGCAGAAGAAGCAAGAAAAGTTGGTTAAATGTATTGCATTTTTTGTATCTTTCATCAGCTACTTGATCTAAATACTGGAGGTCCTGATTCAGAACTATTTCACCAAAAAGCTTAAATGATTGATTATTATTATATGAATGGAAGTTTAACTGTGAGACTGAAACTGATGTGACGTGATCGGACAATCTGGTGATGTTTGTCATTTGAACCAGTGAAAGTGGAGGTCAGGGCCGGCTGAAGATCAGTGTTCTGCTAACGTTACCTGGATGTTTTGTACATTACGCTTTGCTAATAAAAAGAGCAAAGATACACAAAAGATTCGATAGCCTCGAAGCTTAACGAATCCGGGTATTTTGCCAACTTGGAACCAGCTACTATAACCCAACTAAACGAGGAAATAAACTACAAACCAAAGCAAAGCATAAAGGGACGGCTGCATGCAACATCGGTGATGTCTGCAACAAAACCAGATATGACCAAACCAAAAGGGGGGGAAGCCAGGCGAGAGAGAGGGAGACTGTCAGGTCAGGTGAGCAGAGGGCACCACCAGGGAGAGTTTTCCAAATGGTTTCCACAGCTGCACCAACAGGACGATTTAAAGCAGATTAAATTCACTCCCTAATGGATCAACTACCTTCAAGCAAGGTCTTAAATATAGATGCTGAAATGTATCACACGTGAAGGCTGTCTGGAAGGAAATAAATCTAAAGACAAGCAAACAAAAGGTGTGTGAGATACAATTTGATTTTACTGTTATCATAAAGACTTTCCCTGTGTATGAAGCGTTCGACTCGCTGCCTCCTCTCCTCTCTGAAAACAGGCGTCTCTTTTAATAGCTCGAGTGGAGCAGAACAGTAGCCCTTGTTCCCGGCTGAGGTCACGACCCCTCGCCCCGGCCCGAACCCGATACCCGGCCTGCCAGCTCGGCGGGGCGCTCCGCCTGAAAGATAAGGAAGTGGACCACCGGTAGTCCTGGTGTTACCCCTCACCCCAGGGCTGCCCCGGGGGTCAAACCCAGCGCGCCTCACCTTACTCACCTTCTGTTTTAAAATCTGGGTTTCCACATTTCTGTTCAATCACCTGACATTGTCCTTTATTTTGTTACTCTTGCATCCGTTTGATCGTTTCTTACTTCTGAAAAACCCGTGTTCTGATCATTTTAATCCTCCTATGTTTGAGTCCGTCTCTGTCAATCTGCTCACAGTTTGCAGCAACACAAACACATCATGAACTGAGAGATTCAACTAATTCATTCTGTTTGAGACGTAGGTTTTCGGTTGAATCGAACTCTGGAGCGTTGTCCCCCTTGGTTGTTTGTGGTGGGAACGTGATCCGACCTGGATCCGACCCAACTACCAGGTGTTCTCCACAAGTTTGAGCTAAGTATTAGCTTCCCTGTTCTGCTCAGTCGTCTGAAGGCAGCGCGTCTTCTTTGCAAAGTGTGAAGCAGTTCAGTATTTTCAAGATGTTTCCTCGAAGTGCATTCGTCATCCTGCTGGTATAGTTTTGCTGGTGTATTGCCCAGATAATTACCATGATTATGAGCAAATGCCAACTGTGCTGTTGCTGTTGGTTTGTAGTGATGCATTTAGGTTCGCTTGGATTTTCTCAGTGTGAAAAGAAACCGAACTTCAAGTTTACAAACTCATCAACTGATTCGGAGCAGAGCAAACCAACTGTAGGTGTGAAAACGCCCTGAGGGACACGTCATGTGGACAACTTCATGACCAAAAACGAGTGGGATAATGAGAGAATAGTAGCAAGACAGTGAGCGAGAGAAGCAAAATGTGACTTTATTTGCTTATTACATCCTAAAATCAAAACAACTAAACACTCAGCACATCGTCATTACTTCACAGGTGTCTTGTCTTCAAGTTACGTCTCAAAGCTCTCTCCCTCTAGCGTTTATAGCGATATAGATATATAGGTGGAATTGGGGTCTTAGAGCACTGATATACTCGCTTTTAACTACGCCTATGTGGGTATTTGCTGGCTGCGCTGCGTATCCAGCATTGCTGGAGCGCCTCCTCAGAAATGAAGGCCATGCGTCGATCTGGATGTCAGGATGTGAAGTGAGATCATCAGCAGACTGAACAAACCATAACACTCACTGCAGCCACATTGTTAAAATTGAATATATTGTCTCCCATAGTGGTTCTTCAGTGAAGTAATATCATGTCAGATGTCTTTCAGATGTCTAGGAGTTGTTTCAAGTTCCACCAAAGAGACATTTCCTCTCTAAACTTCTCAGATGGTTTCATTTAAATAACTCTTTGTGGCTGAAAGAGGTAAAACATCCAATACTTATTAGCATTTTAGAGAAAAGTCAATAATATGAATTCATATTTGTCTATCACAACTTAGTTTATTCTTCTTTTTTCTCCCATTAATCTTCTCACGACCCCTCAGACATATCTGGTGACACTATTGAGGGGTCCGAGCCCTCAAACTAGCTACTAGTTAAAACTGCAGGATGTTTACTTGTAATGTATTTTTACACTGATGTACTGGTACTTTTACTTTTACCAATACTTCGTACACCAGTGACGATGGGTGGAAATGTAACGCAGAAACACCCAAAAGTCAAAGTCCTCACGTTGAAGTGAGCGGACGCAAAGTGACAACAGCTAACAGGTCAACACACACACACACACACACACACACACACACACACACACACACACACACTGGAGGGAGCTGCTGATGACAGGTAGCAACTCAGACAAGGAGAAAGGAGGAGGAGGAGGAGGTGCAGTGGGTCGGGGGGGGGGATGGACTCTGTATCTGTGTCTCAATGGGTACTTGTGAATGTGTGTGTGTGTGTACAGGCGAGTGTGAATTCAAAACCTGTTTTTTAAGAGAAATTCTTCTTCATGTGTTTTTCATTGTTTGAATTTTAAATACTGAGTATAAAATGATCCGCTTCCAGAAACCAGTATTCATAAGAGAAAACAGGAATTAGACTTTTAAGCCACATTGACGCTCCTGACACTTAAACAAATTATTATTGTTTATTACAGTTTATTACAGTGATATATATATATATATATATATATATATATATATATATATATATGTATTTATATATATATCTTATATAGTGATCGTTCTGAGGGTTTTTAGTCATAAATACAGTGACAGTTAACAGTTAACATTTGCACGCAGATGTATTAATGTGTCTTTCTTCTCATATTGCCACTGTGCTTCGTCTTCTGATTCTCATTTTTGAAAACCTAATTTATCGTTCAACAAAATGTTTGCTCTTGGATGAAACATGGCTTTTTTTTCTCCACCAGCTTTATTGTCTCTCTTGCTCAGACGTCCACGTCTCTGTCAGCGATGCTCCTTCTGCAACAGATTTTAATGATACTGACTGACTGATTCTTCACACCGGTGAAAGCTTCACAACCTGAATACATCCTCAACTTTCTGGAAGCTTTGCACAACTTCAGGTACATTTTTGAGCATCAACCTTGTATAAAATCACTCCTTTAAAGAGCTACAGTCAGTTCAAATCAGACAGTTATGCATGGAGATTTTGACTCTCCTGATGTGTTTGATGACGGGACCTGGTTGTTCTACAGAGTCTCTCCTTTCGTTTTTTATCACATAAAACAAGGTACCATTTCTTTTCTAAAATCACGGCCATGGTCCAGCTTTTCCCACAGTTAAAAAAATAAACCTACGTGATGACAGATGGATAAAATCAAACATTATACATCTCTACGATGACCCACATTACCTCGTTATCACCCCTGTCGTGCACTTTTTTCCCCTCCCTCATTCATCTTCTCTCGTCTCCGGGGAACGAGTGAAAACTTTCTCTCTCCTCCCTCCTGCTGCTCGGCTGCTCGTTGCAGTGTTGGGTTTCCAGGAAGGACGGTGTAAAATATCCGGCCGCCGCTTCCGTTGCAAACTGACAACTTCTCCCCCTGACTGGCAGCTCTTTAACAGGACAGGAAGTCTGCATCCACCAGGCTGCCGGCGCAGGTCAGGGACCAAAAAGCTTTTGAAATGTGGAGCTCTTTCAATTCACGCTGAAGGATTCTTAATTTGTACTGACTGATGCTCCTTCGTAAAGTTTTCAAGGCAAAACAAACAAAACATAAACACTCCAGAATCACTCCTGCAGCATGAACAAGTTTACTGAAGTTCTCTTTGCTCTGGACCATTCTGGCTGATAGTGCCGCTAAATGCTGTTCAAACCAGAGCCCTTTGCACAGGAAGTGATGTACTTTCTGCAATTTTTTGTAGTTTCACACTAAAATCAAAAGCAACATGAGTAGTGGATAAACTTTTCAGCTTCTGCTGTTTTGTTTGTCTGATAGCCTGATGAAAACGTGAATGAGTCTGGAACCTCTCAGTTCCTTTTCGATTTCCAAGGGGCGTTATAAACAGACGCAGACCAAAATGCCTCTGGACACAATTGGATAGATCTACAACCAATCAGAGCAATGAAATGTGCAACGTAGCGGTGAGCGAATCCTGTCTGAAGTACGACAAACACATCTTTCTTATCAACAGAAGCTTTAAGTGCAGTTGTTTGTTCTTCTTTTAGAGAAAATATACCGTCCAGTTTGTTTAATACTGATGCGATAGCAGATTCAGAATGTTCCACATCAGCAGCAGCCATCTTGGTTGTTAATAAAAATGCCTCAACGACACTCCTCTGTACAGTCATCGTATCAAACCCGCCCCATGTTAGATAAACGGTTGTGATTGGTCGGCTGGAAATCTGTCTGAATGGGAGGAGGACCAGACGCAGAGTTCGCAGATTCATCTGGTTCCCAGGCTGATTCAATTAAAGTTGAAGCTGCGATACGATCTTCTACAGCAGATACAGACAAAAAAAAGGAGCATCTATTTGAGGCAGCAAATGATGCTAAGACGAGACTGAGTTCAGACACCTCATGGTGAAAACAAATCAACACTAAAGGAAGGAAAGGGAAGACGAAGCAGCTTCTTTTTGGACAACTCATGAACTCGTTTCTAATCAAACTTGCAGCTCATGGTTCAAAATAAATGACACTTTGGATAATGTTAGTGTTAGTCCGGACTTCATCTGACAACCATTAGATCACTAAACAGGTGTTACAGTAATGAAGTCTGTTTATAGCCCTTAACTGGTGATCTTTTTTGTGGAAAGATAAAGTTACATTAGCCATTTGTGCACACTAGTAAGCCGAGTTTACTAAACCGTAGCCAAAGAGACTACTATTAGCAGACAACAATATGTGGAAAAGTACAGATATCAGGTTTGAATTAGTTTGTTGAGCTTAGGTTTCAACTTAACGTCAATAAAATGGCCTGTTTGAGTCATTTCAGTCCACGTTTGATTCAAATACTACAACACACACATCGTTTCCTTCCATATTCTGCACAAATAAGAGCAATTTAGAGATTATGCTTCATTAAAAATCTCCTGTGAGCCTTCTGTGAAACATCTCACAAACTCTGATTCTTCTTTTTCTGGATAATAACGGAGGTTAAAAGATGACAGTGAACCTGACTGTACAGGGTTTTAATTAAATTGCTCTGCATGTGTGTGTGTGTGTGTGTGTGTGTGTGTGTGTGTGTACTGTATAAACGTGTGTGTGTGTGTGTGTGTGTGTGTGTGTGTGTGAGCATGTCCCTATGCAGCATGTGTGGTTCAATTACAGATCAAAGAGACGTGAGGTAATGAGTGTAATGAGTATTAAACATTACAGTAACACATCCTGCAGCGTCTCGTTCTGACGGAGACGTGAAGCAACACATGGATGACATCATCGTTTTCAGCTTTCCCTCTTAATTAGGACGCTTAATTAAGAGTCAACATTACAAACGTCTGCCTCACTCGCTGTAGCCTGTATGCTACTGATGGAGCTGAACCCAGGTCATGTTTACAGCCACCAAGGAACAGAACCCCTTCAAATCTGCACCACACGCTGTTTTATTTAGGTGAACAACTGGTTTCATCTTTAACTGTGTTGTATTTTATAAACTTATCACATGTTCTTTTAATGTAAAATCTAAAACTAGTGACTACAGCTGTCAAATGTGCACGAATTAAAACAACTGAATTTGATCCTTAACAAACCAGAATGAATCACAAAATGTTGCTCATAAATAAATCTGTGTCTCAATGCACTTTACAAATACTAAATATATAAAACAATAAAACACCAAATGTACCGACTAAACAAAATGCAGGAAAGCAGCATGAGCGTGAAAACAAGTTGTATACAAGTGTGAGGTGAGGATGTTCCTGTCCTCACCTGGTGTCTCCCAGGTGTGTTGCATCAGTGACAAATAACAAGTCAGACCCTCCCCCACCTGTGTGACATCAGTGCTGACCTTCCAGTGTCTTCCTACACACGCCCTAATCTACCAGACCAGACCTATTACAACAATAACTTCAATTTCAGTTTTAAAGATAGTATTTACATCTCTGATTATGCTCCTCAACGCTCTCTAAAATAATGAGTTTTAATTACTTCATTAAGGATTTTTTAAGTGGCTGGTGGATTTTAGGCATTAGATAAATAGTTTACGAGCTCAATGAATCCAAAGAGGTCACTGTGGACAGTTTTCAGTATTGTCTTCCTTTAGAAGAAAACAGCTGGTGGCAGCAAAAGTCTTACAGTGGAGAGCTCAAATACTCGCTGTATAAAGGACTATCGACATGGCTCGATGCCACATGGGGTGGCTTTGGAAGTTTTAAGCAGGTCTTGATGGACCAGTTTAACGTTTACTCTTGACTAAATGAAAGTGGAGTTAAATTCTCTCTCTGTGTAGTTTTTTACGTTTGTTAGAAAGTTTGCAGAAAAACCAACAATCAGCAAAAAGGTGATCGATGTTTAACTTCAGATGGATGCAAGACATCTGTAGAGATTGACAGAAAATGTGCATGCAAAACATCACGAGGGAGATATAAAGGTGGTTGTGGTGGTGATGGTGTGTGTGTGTGTGTGTGTGTGTGTGTGTCAGACTCAGGTAGCAGGAGGTGAAGCTGAAGCAGATTTTAGCACCTGTCAGACTCTGTCGGCATCAAACCTGAGGAGACAACCCTGACCCAGAGAGGCATGCAGCTACGCTAATTACACACACACACACACACACACACACACGCACACACACGCTTGTATTTAGCAGGACTCAGATCAAAGTGAAGTCTTCAGACTGTCAGTGCAGCGCTGCCTCGGGCTGACAGCAGCCACAGTTCATCCAGTGTTTACATTACAGCACTTTCTACTCCCTGCACACACACACGCACACACAAACGCACACACACACACACACACACACACACACACACACACATACACACACTTCACCGGCTGATCTGCAGTCTGATAAGATGGCCGACATCTTCACACACCTGAATGATCCTGCTGTGAGGAGAGTGCAGCTCGTCTGGTGGAATAAAAAGGGGATTTTTCAAGTGTGTAAAACAAACTGTAAAGTCCTGGATCGCTAATAGCAGCCAATGAGCGGCCAGGAGCTGGTAGGTCAAAGGTCACAAGACTGTAGGTAAACAAGAATAAACACGGAAATGTCCGCCAGGGTTGGATACTGGTTAGATTTCATCGATTCAGAACATTTTTTAGGAAGTGGGTTCATCCTTTAATGAGATTTTTGATTTCTAAACGTTATAATCTTTGTAATCTCGATAAATATCCCTCCGCCCTGACTCACAGGTCAAATGTGAAGCAGACTTTAACAGTTCAGGCAAAGAGAAAACCAAATGTAACAAGAAATGCAGTGTTTGCAAATGTGTTGTTAGCTGTGTGCGTGTATCTAAATGTGCATGTGTCTCTGGATTTGTGTGTGTGTAGGTGTGTGTGTGTGTGTGTGTGTTCAGCATGCTCCTACTTGCCTCCCTCAGTCTCTGCTAAGGCAATCTCTCTGTCTGTCTGTCTGCTTTCCTGTTAAAATTAATAATGGGAGCTCACTGAAGAATATCGACGCGGGAGAGAATGTCTCTCCCTGAACAAACACACACCAATTCTAACCTTAACCCTAAAACCAAGTCTTTACCCTCAAACTGTCCTTTGAAGATGTGAGGACCGGGCCTCACTTCCCAAAAATATCCTCACCCTCAAGGGGTTATATCTTCACTTATATCACTTCTATCTTATATAGAAATACACATGTAATTCAGACGACCAAATAGGGAGGCTACTGTATTAAGAAAAGTACAATAAATATAGAAACAATAGACCTCAATGAAAATTGGATAAAGAAACCTAATTTAAAGAAAAATGCATGTTGAGCTTGTGATCACATCATTTGAGTCCCCCATCACACTTGTGATTTGTTCCCCCGAAGGACGAGTGAGCCTGACGAAGTATCAAGTATCTGTGATACTTCCACAGTATCAAGAAGCCCCCTCTTCATTGTTTGTTCTTCTCCCATATCCTGTGTTTGACCTGCAGCCGACCGCTGAGGGCTTCTGATTCTGTTAGTTTCACTTAAAGGCCTTTACACACCGGGGACATAACGAATAAACGACATGAAAATGCGAAATACTCGCCTGCCAATATTTACTGTACTACATCCAAAAGTAAACTACATAATCTGCTCACTATCCTGCATCCGGCGGTGCTGCTGCACACGTCGTCCTTGAGTTCACTGTCTTTATAATGTTTGTGTCCTTCGTCATGTAATACAGGCTGATGAGAAACACAAACAGTCAACAGGTCCGGAGTTGTGATGTGACGTCCGTTCTGCACAACGTGATTTGTTGATGCCTTTATTCACTGTGCTTTCTGTGTGAAAGTACTCATCACAAAAACATTTAATTAATCGCACGAAAAAAAACGCTTCCGGTGTGTGAAGGCCTTCAGAGTACTGAGGGTCTAAACGCTTCAGATGTGATGAAAATAGTAAACTGAGCATCTGAGCCAAGATGGAGGATCAGTGAGCGTCGGGTTTAAACTCAGGCTTAACTTATCAACTCATCAGCCCTCAGGCCTGCACAC
Source organism: Macquaria ambigua (assembly GCA_008360985.2). Lineage (NCBI taxonomy): Eukaryota > Metazoa > Chordata > Actinopteri > Centrarchiformes > Percichthyidae > Macquaria > Macquaria ambigua. The sequence goes on along the minus strand of VMKM01001612.1, from coordinate 115,010 downwards.
ACACACACACACACACACAAACACACACACTTTTCTGTCCGCAAAATCCCAAACCTACTGCAAGAAAACTTTAAACTCTCACAGTGTGAGTCTGGAGTGCAGAGGATGTTGAATTACAGTACAAATACATCAAATATGGCCGAAATCCAACAACCAAACAAATGTATAAATTGGAATCATTCAGACTGACAGTACCTCCTCCTGCTATTGTATCATGATTCATTTTCTGTAAGTAAAATGAATCCTATGTGATTTATTTCGGGTCGCTGTCGTCCACAGTGTCTGAGGTTGAAACCGGAGATGTGGTCTGGAGAATAAAGCGTTGTGAGCGCAGCGGCCCGGGGCGCCGCGGGAGGAAGATCTCCATTACAGAAGCTTTTAAAAGCTCAGGATTAGGATTAGCGGAGTGGCCCTTTAAGTGTCCGGAGCAGAGCCGCATGGTGTGGTGGGACAACAGGACAGGAAATGCATCTTGTGTGTAAGTGTGTGTGTGTGTGTGTGTGTCTCCAGAGTGTGTAACAATGATTCCTTACAGCTCAGGTCCTACGTATCAAAAGATTTCTTTAATAGTAGAAGGATTACTGAAACTTCAAACATTTTAAGAGACAAAACTACTGGTTTCCCATGTTTTAGCTCATAACCTACTTTACATAACTGCAGACTGTTTTCCAAATCACAACATCAGTTTTTTAAACTGATTTCCAAACTTTGGTGTCAAAATTAACTTGCAGAAATTCAGATCTTGCAACGAAAAATTGGAACTTAGGTTTCAGTGACAACAAACACTTATTTTCTATTTGTTGTAGTTGATTTGTCTGACACGGTAGCTTGTGAACTACGACTGTTTGCAGTCCTGGCTCCACATTGGTGGAACGAGCTCCCCATCGACATCAGGACAGCAGAAACTCTACACCGCTGTTCAGATGCAGCTTGGCCCATTAAATAATAATAAAACAACAAAACCTCTTTCTCTCTTTCTTATTGTTTCTAAATGTATCTCTGGAAGCAGTTCAGCATATTTGATGAAGTTGATGTATTTGCATTTTTTTGGTTGTATCCACATGGTTGAAATGCACTTATTGTGAGACACTTTGGATAAAAGCGTCAGCTAAATAAATGTAATGGAATGTGAGTTTCCTTAAGCAGCAACAAGAAGTAGGTTGTATATCTGCAGCAGGTTTTAAATCTCTGCAAGTTGATTTTCATAGAAATCAATTTAATGAACCACCCAGCAGCTGCCTGACAGGGAAAAAAATCCATCCAAAATATGGAATAATTTGGCAAATTGTAATGTAAACTCCTTCCTGCCTGATCTTCTGACTCCCTCATCAGACTTCCTTTTAGGGATGTCGCTGTGTTCCCAGATCTCAGCTCAGCTGATTTGTACGATGTTATCGCAACTGATAGAAAAATAAGAGCCGAGTTGTAATAAACCAGAATGAATGGCCTTGAATGATCCTCTCGTGGGATTCCCTGAACAACCTGATCTGCAGGAGAGCGCTGACGTCACGCTGCTCTTCCTGTCTGAAAAGCTCCCGGCTGCTGTTATTAATGATCAGACGCTCTGTGATGGGAGCTGACAGGCGGGAACGCTCTGACACAAGTATGAACTGAATTTTATCACAAAGGGAAGGGGGGGGGGGGCAGGAGGGAGGGAGGAGGAGGAGGAGGAGGAGGAGGAGGAGGGAAACAAAAAAAAGACAGGAGAGATAGATGGAAAACCAGTAAACAATTAAGAGAGAAGAAGAAGAAATGCAGTGGAGGGTAAAGAAAACTAGAGCTGCAGTGATTTCACTCTTCATGATGGTATCAGAGTCTCACTTAATACTTTTATCAACTGTTTTTGTTCAGATGGTGATTAGATAAATATATTATTTTGTTAATATTAAGGTTTCGATCAGGACTTTAATATTAAAACTGCATTAGTTAAGCTCACATGAGTCACAGCCGTTTGCTCATTTGTGATGTAGATATGAGATGGGGCTACATGCAGCATTAAGCTTTTATTTTGAAAATAAAAATCCCCACTAGTCATTATCAGCAGTGGAAGAAGTACTCAGATCTACTACTTAAGTAAAAGTAGTAATACCACAGTGTAAAAATACTGCATTCAAAATCTTACTTAAGTAAAAGTACAACAATATTAGCATAAAACATACTTTATGTACCAAACGTAAAAGTACTCATGCAGAATTTCAGAATAATGTACATTATGTTGTTGGATTATAATTATTGATGATTTAATGTGTTCATCACTTTAATGTTGCAGCTGGTAAATGTGGGGGTAATTTTTTCACCAAGGGATCAATACAGTTTTATCTTTATCCATAATAATACATCATCATTTATTTGTTGATTATATTTTGCATTATTAATCAGAATATTCAAAGTAATTAAATGTATCACATTAATGTAGTGAAGTAAAACGTAATATTTCCCTTCTGAACTGTAGTGGAGCAAAATTATAAAGTAGCATGAAATGGAAACACTCAAGTAAAGTACAAGTACCTCAAAATTGTACTTAAGTACAGTACTTGAGTAGATGTGTGATATAATGACCAGCGGTGGAAAGTAACTTTCAGAGTGCAGCTAAAACAAATGTTGGACTCCCTCTTTAAAGCACCACTGCAAAATAACAATTTATCTACATGATGTCAAGGCCCATTCAGGTCCAAAAGCATTCAATTAATTAAGATCTACACAAAACTATTATGTACATCCTGCTGTCTACATGCAGCTGAACTACAGGAAATTTCTAAAATATTATTTTTGCATAAATAAGAAAAAAAACAGAGCTCAAACTGGCAAATGTCAAATATACATAAACACAAACACAGTTTTAAAGAGCAAAGTTCAGAGTTGCTAACAAGCCTGTAAGACAGACAGATAAAAAGAAAACAAAAATCGACTTAATATTTGTGGGAGGAGACTTTTCTATCCATAATAATAATAATAATAATAATTATTATTATTATTATTATTATATAGGTAAATGGACACCATTTTCATTCATCGTCTGAGAGATTTTGTTTCAGAACTAATTTCCTTCCATCTACTTTCTTCTTCTTCAAACGTGTGACAGCTGATATGAAAGATCAGTTTTCTTTTTCTAAGATTCATTTTTGATGTGTGCATTTGTGTATTTGGGGGATTCCCCGTGCAGAGCTCGTAGCTATTGGATGTCAGCTGCAGATTTACAGCTCTGTGAAAATAAGATGGAACCTTTTAATTATCAAGTTCAAACACGAAGAAACAGAAAAAAAACTAAACTAAATTTTACCTGATCTGCCAGCACATGGACTAAAGAACATGTTGGATTTTATCCTATGATTTATTTGTATAGCAGCATTATTAGAATCTGGAATTAGTTTTAATGATTTCAGCACAGAAATCACAGTCTTGTGGTCATTTTCTACATCCGAAATGGTTTTAAACGGAATTGTATTCCACATTATACATGCTGGACCTCCATCACATCTGCAGCGTTTCCAGCTGCATTCTTGTAGAATAATTGAAAATGTGACCAGTTTTTAATTTTATAAATGACCAAAGCGAGCAGAAGTGGGCAGAAACCCAAAAGCTTTTAAGAGATCCCGGGATCGGTGTGTTTTTCTGCTCCGGGTTCAGTTCACACAGAAATCATCTCTTTAACTGAAGGTGTGAAAGCCAGCAGTGCCTCCATCAGTCTGCTCCGTCTGAGCTCATTCGCCTCCGGTGAACGTATGTCTCAGTGAGAAAACACACCGATAACAGCTGGATGTGTGTGAGCACGCGGCGCCGATTGGACCGATTTTACAAATCCAGCTCTGATGGTCAAATCTCAGCTTTCATTAACCCGGAAAAAAATATCACACAACAAACTGAAAGTGTCAAACCAAAAAATAAAACGTTAACTGACGCTTTTGTTTGTGACCTGAAACGCAGCAGCCAAACACATGACTATCTTCACCCCTCCACAGTCGCCAGAAATGTACCCGGATTAATTTTTTTGTCAGATAATATAAAAAAAGAATAATTGTCTCATATACAGTTGGAGTTTCGGTGATTAAAGTCAAAGCTCGCCGTTGACCCGAGGAGACCACAGACTCTTAACACCGAGAATAGATCCAAAACTATTTCACATGAACAACAGACAGACTGTTAATACAGTTTAGGCCTCTTGGTACAAGTTTGGGTATAATATCCATCTCATCTGGATCAGGCCTTTTTCCGGGTTAAATTAGATTCTCTTCTCTCCTCTGGAAGCCACAGAGGGCAAAACGGTGCCGCTGCACCACCTATATTTCTACCTGTTTTACATTTGACTGTCCGCGGTTTGTCTTGGCTGCTCTCAGTTGTTCAGTCTCATGAATTATTTCCAACAAGAGACACAACAACAAACTTCTATTTTAATTTCCTATTTGACTCATGTCATAAAAACTTTGGTTAAATTTAACTACAACTACTGCGTAATAGACTTTTATGATTGCAGCATGTTGTACAGCTGTCTCTATCCGCGGCGTCTAATTTGATTCAGTACAATAAATCCAAAATAAATAAAGTTGCTGTTTTGAAATCTAGATTCTATTCCGAGCTTTTTTCCTGCGTTATTTCTTCTTCTACTCGTCACCTCCTGAACTTAAAGGCAGGCTGCAGACAGACAGACAGTGAAGCAGCAGCTGAGCTCCAACCTGAAATACTGAACGGGCTCTCAAACCTGCGCCAAACTCTCAACGGCTCCCAGCTGATTGGCTACCTGCGTGTCCTCCATCCGCTGCCATCTGATTCCCCCCCCCCTCCTCCACACACACACACACACACACACACACACTCTCTCTCTCTCTCTCTCCTGCGCTCAGTCTCTCTCTCTCAGAGCGCACCGCCGCGTCTCTGCTCTGATCTCCAAACTTTTTTTTTTGATTCTCTCTCCGGTCCTCGCGGTGAATGAACGAGCCTCTTTAACATATTCAGACCAACGTCATCCGCTGAAGGTGGATCATGCCGTGCAGCCTCTTCTATAAAACCCCCCGCAGCCCGCTCACTGTGGAGGAATAGCCACCGGTTTGGCAGAGAAGGCGAGAAAAGAAACTTTGCTTTAAAGCACACGGATTGTTCTCACCGCTGACGGGAAGCTGCTTGGAGGTGAGTCTGCTGTCTGAGTCTCGTTACGGCCAGAAGCTCTTTTTATATCGTACTGGGAAAATGAATGAGTGACTAATTTGTTCAACTTTTTGCTTCCTCACATCTCACCTCTAGTTTGCTTCACCAGGCCTATTAATCCGCTCCATACTATAGCCTACTGTATTCAAACCCCCCTTTCTTCTTCTGCTTTCTCAAAACCTGATTTATTGCCATTGCTCTATAAACCTCGGGCCGCCCGGGGGGTGGCTGAGCCCCCTGAACTGTACCTATAAAGGCGCATAACCTAATAGACAAGCCGGCGCATGTAAACCTGTAAAACTATTTGGAATAGTTGACAGCTACTCCTCATTTTGGAGGAGCAGCGGAATGAAGGGGAGTTTCCTCACAGGAGAGAAGCACGTTTCTGTAGTTCATCCAGAGTCAAATGTGAGTCTGTGTAGGCGCATCCATCCGGTCTGATGACTGTTTTATTTCCTTTGGAGGCGCCTCTGTCCACGAACACTCTTTAACATATATGTTTTAATAATTAAATGCTAAAAGAGACAAATTCTTCTGTTTATTTTCATCAAAACAATGACGACTTTCTCGATTTGGGGAATGAGAATAAGAGGAAGGAGGAGAATAACGAGAAGAATGATACAAGAAACAAAAGTGTAACTAAGTGACCACATATCAACCCAGTGCATTGTCACTGCATATTTCTGAATGAATCGGGAGGCTGGGGTCCAGAATGTATGATTACTATTATTATTATCCTCTAACTAGCTGTAATAACAGCTTCTAACGGCTCTCAGCCATTGGCTGCCTCCAGAGATGAGTTCAGAAAGAGTTTAGATTCTCTCTCTCTCTCTGTTTCTGAGCTCTTTCAGGTGGAGCTGAGGGTAAACCCACCCAGACTGAGCTAACACGCCTTTATTTTTATTTGGACAGAGTTTACGGAGGAGAAGAAGAAAAAGACAGACAGACAGGCGAAGGAGGAGGAGAAACTGGACGGAGGAGAAGATTTGCGCAGCGCCGAGCTTCGAAAAGGACAGAAGCGCCTTTACGCACAGACACAGGTGGATGCTGGGAAGCGGACCAGCTCGGAGGAGATGTTACCCCTGGCCCAGTTTGGGGTGCTGTCGGCCCTGGCCGCCGCGCTCACCTCGGTCCTGTCCGCGCTCTTGCTGCTGGCGCTGACCCGGCAGCTGTGGAGCCTCCGCTGGAGCCTGACCCGGGACAAAGAGTGCAGCCTGCCGCTGCCGAAGGGCTCCATGGGCTGGCCGCTGGTCGGAGAGACTTTCCACTGGCTTTTCCAGGTGAGAGAGGGAGAGAGTTGAAACGTCTGGGCTTCTGTAGCTTTCGATTTTTTACAAGCGTTCCAAAATATAGGTTAGCCTCCTGCGCGTCTGTGTGTGTACTTTTTTATTTATGTTCATCACGTATGGATTTCTGTCTCATGCTCTCTTAACCTTATAATTTAAAGGAGGTGGCCCACACACCGGAGGGCCGCAGAATGTTTTAATAATCAGAGTATTGATGATGTATCTGGAAGCGCGCGGGAAGCTTTGAAAAGCTCCGCAGATTCTTGTGCAGGCTGAGTTCTGTTGTTAATGCGACATGTGCGGACTTGATGCTCGGTGCGTAATTCCTTCTTGCGGAGCAAAAACAGACGTTTTCTGTTCAATTCTTCCACCTCTCTCTCCCTCCCTCTCCGTCCGTCCGTCTGTCTCTTCAACAGTGAGGAATGCACTCTCTCATCCCTTCATCTCTCTATCCTTCCAGCTATCCATCCGCTCCACACTGGGCGTCAGGCAGAGCGCCTCGGTGCAGCACACGTGATGTGTGTCGCTGGTGTTTTTTTGTGCCTCAGATTTTTCACCTTCTTCTCGGCAGAATATTTCTAAATACACATGTATCACTAAAGCAGAGGGGGACTAACAGAAAAGGAAAGGGAAATAAAAAGCCCATAACTACACTGTGGACAAAAGTATGTGGACATCCAGACATACACAATAAACAATCAACTGTGGCAATCATGAGATACTAGATGTTTTTATCATTGAAGTAAATAATAGTTCATGTTAAAATAGAAAAAATGTTGAACAAACAAACATAACACTAATCTCTTGCTTCTTGGCCCATGAAGAAACTTCAACAAATGTCACTGAAAGCTGTTAACTAGTTTTTGAGTTCCTGTTAACCAACAAACAAACTGGAACAAAAACAGGTTTTGGACCTTTGAATAGTGAAGTGAAATCTGGAAATGCACTTAAAAATGTTGTGTCATTGAGTTGTTGCCTAAAATATGACAAACTTGTAATCCAAATTTCTTCTTCTTCATGCCACAGGGCTCCAACTTCCACATCTCGCGCAGAGAGCGTCATGGCAACGTGTTTAAGACCCACCTCCTCGGGAAGCCCGTCGTCCGGGTCACGGGCGCAGAAAACATCCGCAAGATCCTGCTGGGCGAGCACAGCCTGGTGTGCACCCAGTGGCCCCAGAGCACCCGCATCATCCTGGGACCCAACACCCTGGTCAACTCCATCGGAGACCTGCACAAGAAGAAGAGAAAAGTAAGAGATGATGACTGAAGAGTGACTGTTTGTGTAATGTGTAAAATTATGTCATGCACCGGTACCAAGCTGAATTGAGAGCAGTTTTGGGTAAATTCAGCAACTATGGTGTGTTTTTTGCTCACATTTCTAATGGCATTTGCGCCTCTGGTTTCTTGGCCATAACAACATCAGTTAAGGCTCATAAAGGTATTGTAACATGAAGTCCTTCGTCAAACACATCTAACAGACAAACTGTGACGTGGAATATTTATAACCAATGGCCATTATATAAACCTAAAGAAAAGTTAAATTATCGACGAGACTCCAATGCGGCTATGTGGAGGAAAATTGAGGTATAAAGAAATCTTTTAAATGCTTAAATCCAGTGGGGAGAAAGTGTCCTTTCTTCTCTTCTACAGTCTGTCATCGTGTCCCCTACACCCTGTCCTATATCTTCTACATCTTTCCTTTACCTCTATCCTGTCCTAACCTACCCCACCCTGTCCTCCTCTTTAGTGACTATTTACTGAGAGGTGTTGACTGTCGTGTACAAGGTTATAACTTTTTATGACTCCTCTCTCTTTGTTTCCTTAACCCTTTCAAGATGCTGGCTAAAGTGTTTAGCCGGGGGGCTTTGGAGTCCTACCTGCCCCGGCTGCAGAACGTCGTCAAGTCTGAAATCGCAAAGTGGTGTTCGGAGCCGGGTGCCATCGACGTTTACAGTGCTGCCAGGTCCCTGACGTTCCGCATCGCCGTCAGGGTCCTGCTGGGTCTGCAGCTGGAGGAGGAGCGGATAGTCTACCTGGCCCAGATCTTCGAGCAGCTGATGAACAACCTCTTCTCGCTCCCCATCGACGCTCCGCTCAGTGGGCTACGCAAGGTGAGCGAGCATGAAGAAACCAGTGCAAACTCTACATTCTTAACACTCTAATTTACCAAGCTGGAGGTGTCAGACCTGTCCTGCATTACAGGATCAATTTCTACATGCAAGAACCAGTATCTCAAACAGTTTGAAACTGTATGTTTCTCCAAAATAATGGTCTGTGCAGAATTAGCTTCAGGTTTTGAGTGATCTGGAGAAGGGACGTAAGTAGTACAAGTACCGGGTTACTGCAAAGGAAAAAAACTGCCTGTAATTAATTCATTTGTCAAAAGTCATGGAGGAAGAAAAAACGTTTTTTTGTTTTGTTTTCAGTGTTTGAAAAAGATCATTATGTCAGAGGTCGAGGCTCGTGACCTTTCTTTTGCTGTTGATAGAAAACTATTAACTAAATAATTAACTAAAACAAATTGGGTAATACTTTTTTATACCCAATCCTTCATAAAAAGCACATACTTTTGTTTTGTTTTTATAAAAAACAAAAGAAGATAAAGATCCCAAATACTGTGCAAAATCTAATCTCTAACTTTATCTGAAAATTCTCTGTTCTCTGTCCAGGGGATTAAAGCTAGAGAAATCTTGCACGCCAACATGGAGAAAATCATTGAGGAAAAGATGGAGCGGCAGCAGGTGGAGGAGGAATATCACGATGCCTTCGACTACATGCTGTCCAGTTCCAAGGAGCACGGCCACCAGCTCAGCATCCAGGAGCTCAAGGTACCACAGTGAAGCAGACGATATGACTTAGACCTTAATGTCGGAAATGCAGGAAAGTCTGTGCCAGCGAAGGATTCTGACAACACAACATTCAGATACAGACATACCAGACTTCATGTTGAATTCTGACCAATTTTAGCTTGTGGTTTTCATGACCTGGGGAGACAGACCTCTGGAATCAGGAACATCAACAACCATGGTGTGCAAAGTGTCACAGAGTTGTGGCCTCGTGCTATGCCACTATTAATCATGCACTAAATGAAACAAAAAATACACAAGTCTGTCAGATCAGGCGACTATCAGGCTGATATTGTGTTGCCTGGTCCCATCTAAACATGCTAGAGATGTTTTTAGAGGTCTATGCTCAGAGAAAAGAGGTTTCTTTGAGGTGTCTTTCAGACACAATGGCTCTTTGACTCAGTGAACATGCTGCTACTGTATGTTAAAGTTACAAAAAAGGTAAATCTGAGCAGAAACCCACAAAATGCTTCAAAGGTTATCATCATATGGCTGGTAGACTGCATTTCCTGCATAATGAAAGAGTTCTTTATAATCCAAAATGGTTCAGTACCAGCATAGAGGTATATTCTTCTGCCTATCTGATCCCAGCTGTTCAAGGGCCACTTCATTTTGAATGTGAATTTCAAGTAAATGAATTTAAACCACTAAATTAAGATCTATCCACTTCACTCCTTGCAGGAAACAGCAGTAGAGTTGATCTTCGCCGCTCACTCCACCACAGCCAGCGCCTCCACATCGCTGGTTCTGCAGCTTCTTCGCCATCCAGCGGTGGTGGAGAAGGCCAGAACCGAGCTGGATGCCGAGGGACTCGGCTACGAATCCCACAGCAGTCGCAGCCCATCTGGTGTCACCATGGAGAAAGAGGAGGATGCTGCCAACACAGAGACAACCTGCCTGCTGAACGGAGGCTGTCAGAATCACCAGAATCATGGTGGTGATGGTTTTCCACAGTCCCAGTCTCATATACCGTATCTGAGCCTGGATAAGCTGAGCCATCTCCGCTACGTCGACTGTGTTGTCAAAGAGGTGCTCCGCTTCCTGCCGCCAGTCTCCGGTGGTTACCGGACAGCCCTGCAGACGTTTGAATTAGACGTAGGTTCAAGTCCATGCAGGAATATATCTTTCATATGTATGTCCTTGGTTTGGGTGGGTTTTCTTTTTCTTGGGATGAATAGGCAGAGGACGTAATATATTTTCTTCAGCTACAAAGAAATTTAAATCTAAGCTTCTTTCTCTCAGGAAAAAAATGAAAAATGCTCAATTGGTCTGACAATAACTGAACAGCGCCTCCTTGTGGAGAATCAGCAGTCCGATAATCATGAGTGAAGGAGTTTGTGAGTGAGTTTAAAGCCGGTTTATTCCCAGCAAAAATGAGTCGTGTTCACAGATTGGTGAGATCTTAACTTAACTCTTCATGCCAGAGGAAAACTAAATCTCGTGTCTCGTGTCATGCAGCATGCCTGGCTGCGCTTTAACGGCCAAAAACGTTCAACAACAGAATTGCATGGCCTTTGCTGAGAAACTGCCCTGTCATGGCCTCATCCGCTGTTCCGAAATGCCCCTTCCCTGGCCTCAGTGTGCCCCCAATTTGCTGCATTTATTGAGAAAGGACAATTGAAGTTTAAAACGATTGCAGAGGATTTCCCAGAATTCTATTGCAGTGCACATGACGGCATTTCTTTCTTTCCCAGGGCAAAAACACCTATAACTGAGAAGTAATTGCTGTATTGAAAATGTCATTATGCCTGTTTGTTCAAGTGCATCTTCCTAAAGCCTAAACAAGGAAATCCCAACTCTGCAGAAATAATTGGGATTAGGTTATAAAGAAGTCTGGATTAATGGAATGAATGAATCAATACAATTGAGAGAAAAGGTTTAGTAGAAGTAGAAGTAATAAAAATCATCTAGCTTTGTAACTTCTGTCAAAAATAAAAGCTCAACAACATACAACTCATATAATATTTTCCACTAAAAAAATCTGCTGTCTTTATTTATATTTATTGATGCCTGTTCTACTTTCACAGGGCTACCAGATCCCCAAAGGCTGGAGTGTAATGTACAGCATCCGGGACACCCACGAGACCGCAGCTGTCTTCAAGAGCCCGGAGATGTTTGACCCAGACCGGTTTGGCCCAGGCCGCGAGGAGAGTCGGTCGGCTCGGTTCAGCTACGTGCCGTTCGGTGGTGGCGTGCGGAGCTGCGTAGGGAAAGAACTGGCACAGATCATCCTAAAGACTCTGGCTGTGGAGCTGATCGGGACATGCAAATGGACTCTGGCCACTGAGAACTTTCCCAAGATGCAGACAGTGCCAATAGTCCACCCGGTAAACGGGCTGCATGTGCAGTTCACGTACAACTACCCGCTTTAGATACAGACTGACAGACTTTCCAAAAAACTCACTCAAGAGGCAATTTAACCTTCAATCTGCTTTTGGAAAAACTCTCCAAGCCCAAGAAAGGGAGACACAACCACTTCGCTGGGCCTGATGGTGCAGTTCAGACCCCCTTTCATTTCCACGGACATGAAAAAGGGGTTTACATTGCTGGTTTGGAGCACTTCATTATCTCTTCAGTGGTTCGGTCCAAACCTAAGAAACCACTTTTTACATTTTTAACCACCTGATATGCTCACCTGCAGCATTTTTATCGTTTCCCAGCTTTCACTATCCTTTACATACATTTTTAAGTTATTAATGTTTTGAGCTGCATATCAGTGAAAAATTTAAGTGTGTCGAACCGTTTCCTTGCTAATTTTCAAACAGAAGATCTGGGTTTGCCCTGCCGAAGTGCCCGCTGAATGGACTGTATGTACACTTCAATTAAAACAGAGATAGTTTCTATTCAGAGCTGTCCCTAAATCACAACCACAAAGAGTGGTTCAGGGACGATAACAACCACTCACCATGTAGTCTGTAAATGCATATTAACTTATTGAAATACCCAGTGCCTAGTGAACAGAGAAATCTGAGACCTACAACACATCTACTGTAGATAACAGGAGAGAAAGTCTTTCCAAAACGTCTTTCCATGAAGCCATCTTAGCTCCAGTTTCTTGGCTTTGACGAAGCTCCAAGTCCAGGGACAAACATGCAATGCAAAACTGCCAGCAATGGTTTGCACCATTTTGTTGTGATACACACTGACACAAAGTGGTTTATAGTTCCACTCAGTTTTGGTGCTTTTATCTTTTGTACCTCTTACTAGCTTTTACATCAGTAAGGACATATCCAAGAGCTATGCATCTTCTCTGTGCTGAATGAGCAAGTATGTCACTTCACTTACATTTACAAAACTTTTAAGATTCACAGACAGCCTTTATGAAAACTCTCAAAAATGCAGCTGGTAAAATACTTCCAGTCTTTCTTTTGTGTCTGTTTGCATCTTATAACCAGGGCTTGCCTTTCTGAACTGCCTGTGAGCAAGGCACTAGATGTCTGCCAGCTCCATGGAAATGTTGCCTGTGGAAAAACAAAAAAGATAAAAGTTCTTCATTCAATCTAAGAAAACATCTAATTAAGGCCAGAAATGCAGTGAAAAGATAATATTTCAACACCCATTTTGGACTCTCACATCCAGTTATCTTGATGTTTTGCAATGATCTCCACCGCAAAAAAGACTTTTACTGATGGAACTTGCACTTGATTTTGACACATAAATCCCACAACTAGGAACTACCCGAACATCAAGGTCAAAATACATTCAACTGTTTTGTTTTTTTAAAAATATGAATGTAATATATATCCTTAACAGTGCTATTATGTGTGTATCAAATGAAGTAGCATTATGAATAAGCTGTATTTAAAATGCAGATGTATCATTTCTGTTGAACTTTTACTCTCTCTGTAATAATATTTGCTGTAATTCTGAATAGAGAGACACTAACCTGTAATGTAAAGGACTGTCCATAAAACCTTGTTTCACTGCTAGAACATAGAAATATTTCATTGTTTAGAGCAGCATCTATTGAGAGTAATGTTGTTGTTATTATTATTATTATTATTATTATTATTATTGTTATCATTGGTCTAATTTTAGGACTGTTTGTGTGTTGGTCTTGAAGCCTAATAGACGCGCTGTGAAATCATCAATTATGTACGGATGGATTCGTGGAAGGAGATAGCACTTTCTCCGCTTTAAGGAGTCTGTATATATTTGTCCTGTTTATACATTCATTGAGTGTATCAGATGTAGCTGCTGTACAGTTAGTGTAAAGAGTAAATTAGAAGATAATGAAGAAAAACAGTTGTCGTCTTATGAGTTTGTCATATCTTCCTTTCAGCAAGGACAAGAATATGTAGGAACAAAAACTCCTGACATGGTATCTGTGTCAGGTTATTTGAACTGACTAAGTTATACACAATCATCACATTTCCACTGTAACAAACAACAACTTTTTTAATTTGGACTGATCAAAAGCCCCCATACCCATCCCAGACAGAAAACGTTCTGATAACCTCAACCACCTTTATGGTAGGTTTGAGGAATCTCCAGTACACCGCAGCCCGGACCTTCTCTATCATTAGGCGTTTTCGGAACAAACAGTTCTGGGGACTCCCTGAGAACTACATACCTTCACGGGCTTTTTTTCTGTTTGCATTCGCGCCGCCAATAGGAAAGCTGAAGTGACGTAAGCTGGCCGGCGGTTGGTATAGCAACATCACTCACAACGTCACACACAAGTCAAAATCGTATTGGATTTTCCCCGTCGCATATACGCTCAATAAAGCCTGGACTTCACTGTCGGTCCATTTGTCCGTGTTTTGGGCCACCGTTACAAGCTGTTACACAGGTTTTTAAAGATGGCAGTTGTCGGTGTTGCACTGGCTTGTGTTCGACCAATCACCATACACTTACGTCACTTAAGGTTCCTCTAGTGCTGGGAGAGTACCTACTCTGAAGTAAGAGCTAAAAAAGTCCCTCAAAACGGTGTTCTAAGAACTAGATCATTCCCAGTTCTTGCAGTGCAAAGACAATAAAAAGGGGAGGAATCCTCCAATTGTTTTTAATAAACAACTGGACATGAACACTGAGCCTTGCATCGGTCACTGGCTCTGCAACTTCCTGTGGAACAGGCAATGAAAGGTCAAGGTGAATGACACCTCATCCCACCCCATGACCCTCTGCACTAGAGCTCCGTAGGGCTGCGTGGTCTCTCCTTGGCTCAACTCACTATACACTAACCAAGTCACATCCCACCACAACTCTGTTAACATCTATATGTATGCAGACGACACAATTATCTTATCTCCAACAACAATGAAACAAACCACTGTAAACAGGTTAATAAAATCAAATCATTTCAAATTCCAGCTGTTACCCTCCGGTAGGCGCTATGAGTCACTCCCGTCCAGGACAAACTGTTTCAAATACATTTCTTTCTCCTCTACAATACAGACCTTGAACTCATTGACTCCTTAGCCATCTACTGCTCCCTAGTTAATCTGTATGTAACTGTTTCAAGCTTTGTTTCTGAGAAATAACGTCTTTTTCTGTCAGTTTGGTATGGCGATTGACTCTAAATACTACAATACCCATGAGCCTCAGCGGCTGTAACTATAGAGAAGAAGCCAGGCGTGAATCAGAGCTATAGCAAATTCAAAACGCTTTGTCGTTGCAATTGGGAACTAAACATGGTACCATAGTTACTGAATTCATCCAAAACTGACCTAAAATCAGGCTTCTACAAAGTGTAATACTGTGGATACTTCCAGTACTGCTGTTGTAGTAACAGCAGTGCTGGAAGTATCCACAGTATTTATAGCAAACCAATAACAATCCCACTTCATATCTTGACCTCATTACAAACAAAACTGACACTGAGGTCACAGCTGAGGTCACCGCTGAGGTCACCACTGAGGTCACCACTGAGGCCGGTCCTGAGGTCATCGCTTAGGTCACCAGGCATTTCCACCCTCCACCTGACCACGTTCATTGACAGGCAGAGAATGGGGTGAAGCTATGTGGCAGAAAATTAATGGGACACAAACAGCCTGGCCTAATTATGTCCGCTACAGGGCCCCGTAGCTCTGCCAAGGTCGTTATCTGATGGATGCTCAGCCACTGTGAAGTCGGCGACGTTTTGAACCAGAGTTCACTTCAGTGCCACTGGCTGCGCAGGTCAGCGACCGGTCAGCTGATGGGAGGGTGCATGGGAACCAAAGAGGGGACGCAACACAACACAACACAACACAACGGTCATTGCTGTTCATTATACAATTGACGAAACAATGAGACAAAGTCTAACAGACTCACTAGCTCCCACTATGGGCTGGAGTTTTACCTGACAACTGCAAAGTGCTTTAACATACAGATTCAATCATACAAATTCTATACAATACAATTCTCAGTTTTGAGTCTGCACTGTGTCCATATTGGAAAATGTAAACATATGAAGTATTTTCATAGATGTCAGTTAGCAGAAATCTGCTTGATTTTTAATGATGAACAATTTTGGCCCACAGCGCACTGAACAGCGCTGAGCAGCGATTCCCAGCTGGAGAACATTTTAACATCTTGCACATGGTGGTGAAACAGCTCCAGGAAGATCATGTTAAAATTTGGAAACACATTTTGCGTCCTATATATGAAGTCTATAACAAGTCCTCCGCTAGAGGGCGCTGTTCCTTGAACCTGAATGTGTTGTTTTGGGGCGCTTGCTGAAACAAATGATGCTGTGATTCTTCTTGGGAAGATAGTCTAATCTAAGTTTAATTGGCCATGGCATGCCAGAGTCACACTCTGATTGATAGGTCGGTGCATTTACACGACGATCCCACATCTGAAAATTAAATTTGCTTGAACACTGAACAGCTAGTCATCTCTTCGTTTTTGTTACATAAATAAGCCAAATTCAAAGCTCTTTAGTGAAGCTTCACCTACAGTTTAATAATGGCACATAAGAAACATTTGTGTCATAGCTGTCCAGTTATACTGTGCGGTTATTCGAAAGTAATGGACACCGGCCAGCCAATCAGAATGGAGAATTCTTGGTGGCCACAAAGATTATACAACATCATGTCACAAACCTCTCAGTGTCTATGATAGTGTCAGCAACTACTTTTCAAATGACTTTAGAGATCAAAACCAACTCAGAGAACAAAATGGTTGAACAAAATGCAATAGAGACACCACTTAAATAAAACAGAACCACCGGTCCACAATCAGATAACTGCATGGCAACTAATCACCTCAAACCAAAGAGGGGGGAGTAAAACCACCCACTGGAAAGTGACTGGTGAGAGTCCCAGATTGGTTGTAGTCCAATAGTCAGAGAACACTTTGGCGGGGTCTTGTCACTGCCCTGCTGTAAGAGCAACATGTCACTATCCTGAGCACAGCAACTGTAAAATGCATCATGGGTTTTTACAGGTTTTTTTCTCTGAAAACAGCTGCCTGCTGCGTCTGAAAGCGACGCTACAAGAGCGGTGAGAGTGAACCAAAACATAAAGTTGTAGGCCCGACAGATAAACTCACTATAAAGCTCCGTGAAGCTGAGGGGAAGCTGCAGGTTCGGGTCATAATTTGCTGTAGGTGCATCACTAAAAGGGACCCCTTTCACATTGTTTTCAGGCATGTGAATCTGCAAATGGACTATCATCTTGTAATTAGCAGACTGCTTCATCCAGTGTGTGTTCAGTTCTAGTGTGAAGTCACAAATAGTGCTCAACAAATGAACTATAATGCCTCACAAATCATCAATAACTGTAGCTTCTAGCCTAAATACTACATACCAATACAGCAGATGTACAACCAGGTAAATCTGACAGATTGAACCAAACCCATCACCCTCTCACATTAGCTATTAGCTTCTCATTGGGGTTTTATTTTGCCCAATGAGACTGAGAGAGAGAGAGGCTGCAGAGAGGGCAGATCGGGGTCAACCTGAGGTCACTGATGAAGAGGGGGGTCCTGAGATTGCAGTGATGAGGCTGGGCAGAGGGTGTTCTTTCATCAGAAGAAGGAAGGCAGTGAAGGCAGATTTCATTCGTGTGACACACTGGATGACATAATTCCAAATGAAATTCATCAGCATTGCAGCATTTACTTAAGTAAGAGTAGAATTCAAGTAGAATAAAAATGAACATTCAATGCACTTCTCTTTTTATGTGAATTTGTTCATTGTCACTTTGCGTTTCATGGGGTTTGGGTTTTTGAATGACATTATGTGTATCTGCTACATCTCTTTATCCGTCCCATGAAATCTATTTTTTCTTTCCCTCTGAGCTATAAAAATCTTTCCACTGCACAGCTTCCCTCCCTGCCTCCTCACCCTACTCCTCCTCTTATTTGTGTGTTTTCTGGTTCAAAGGCAGTTCTTGGGCACGATAAGGGACACCCATTTGCAAAATGAGGGGGAAAACGGGGTCAGATGGTGACTTGGATAAAGCGCTTGGTGGCCAACATCAGCTCCTCAGCCAGCCAACGAGCCGGTGTGTGTGGGTCCAGATATTTTACCTCCAGCTTGTGTTTTCTTTAAGTTTATTTTCATCGCTGCTGCTGTCACAGGAAAAACCACAACGCTGCAATCTTGGTGGTTTTTCTTTTTCGTGCTTGTAATTGAAAGTTTACATTGCCATTCATGTGCTGAGTCAGTGTCAGCAACCTTCGGGGTTTCATTGTGTGACTTCAGGAATAAAAATGGACTGGCAGCTGTAGAGTACCACCAGCAGTTCATCCATCCTGAGCGAGCAGAGAAACTCTGCCTGATATGTTCACTGTCTTTGTTTTATTGCAAAATTAGAACGATCCATCCAAAGCAACCAATATTTAGCTGGTCACTGTACTTTTGAATATGTTTTTTCAGTCCGTTTTAGTCCAAAGATTGATGTTCATTTTTGCCTACAACTTGCAAAACCCTGACAGCTTTTCAGAATCTCAAGTTGTGTGCAAACATCCCATTTCGTACACACACTAGCTTACATCATCACTTAGATAATAACTTCCCTCATGCTGGGATCAGACGACAAAATATCAGTGAGATTAAGGTGCAGCATGTCAGAATTGTTTTTCCCTTTCTTGCCTAGCTTGACAACATCTACACCTTGCTCCTGATGCTTCGGATGACATGGCTGTTGCCATTTCTGATGCTGCAAAGGCTTGTAATTCCCAGCAGGAATTGAAGGCACCATGATCACCTTATCTGACACAGTGTCCACCTCGAAACAAACCGAGAAAAGACTCAACTTCGATTTTCAACCAAAACTAATTTTAGATTGCATCAAATTATGGATACACTTTTTGGCTCCCTTTTATTTTCTTTTTGGCTTTTGACCTCTTAAGATTACTCAGTTTCACAGGTGTTAGGCACCAATATAGACCCTTAAAACAGAAAAAAAATGGCTGCAATTCATTTTATTTCATGTGGACAAGAGACCATCTGTTGAAAAGTTGTTAGTCCACATGAATTAAATGCAGTATGAGCATTATTCTTTTTGAGGGTTGACTGCAAGCATATTTATGGATTTTCCTGTTTGGGTTTGTACCTTGTGGCAGTGAGGTGTAGATTTGTAATCGACTGCCGATCACAGCTGTGATCAATTGGTCATTAGTGCAGCAAATAAAGGAGGTAAATCCCAATGTAAAACAACTAAAAAGAGTAAACAGATTCAAACCAAAATATGGCATTTGCTTTGATTAAAAATGGGAGCTGAGTAGATCTGGAGCATGAAATAATCCTGTTCAGTTCAGAGAGATGGATTCTTCTTGTTTTCTCAATTACAAAATACTCAAATATTCTAAAAAACAAACAATGATAAAAACAAAAACACTCATCAATCAGTGATCATTTTCTAGTTTGCTGTATAAGTCCTCACGCCTCGCCTGTGCCTGACCTCCTCACCTCTCTGGACTCGTGTCGCTCGTGTTCTGGTTGAGAACAAAAGATACACATCAATAATGATTTCTCTAAACGGCTGTTTCAGGTCATTGGGAGAGCACTTAATTATTATAATGAGGTAAAAGAGCGGTCTTTAGAGAAAAATTAACTAACTGGCTCGGGCCAGTGGTGCGTTACAGCGATCCGCCCACCTCAACAAACAAAGTCAGGTCAGGTTTATTTATAACAAGCTTCTGAGAAACAAGCTTGTGAGGGAACGCTTTCTACAGAGAGATGATGATGCCAATACAGAAAAATATGAAAGAGGGATGTCATGCACTGCTGAAAATAGATTAAATATTCTTGATAACATTTCTCATTGGTAACTTTGTACAAACCATATTAAGGGCATGTTTACAGCTAGCATGATTTTCTTTTGGTTCATTCCTCCAGGTAAAATCAGACAACAAAGCTCAGGTGGCACCAGGAAATGGCACCAAAATGCTGAGCCTTGTTCAGACTGCCAACCCAAATCCGTTTTTTTTTGGCATATCCAGATTGTATCCAGATTGATTTTAGAAAGTCTGAACAGATAAAAACCACACGAAATGCGATTTTTGCAGATTGGATCCAAGCCACATTCGGAGGTGGTTTGAAATGTCCGGACGCTCTGGCCGCTGAAATTGGATTTCAAAGTGTCTTTTGCGTCACTCGTAACGCGACACACAACGACGACGTCAAATCCAGAGTGACAGAAGTGCATCAGAGCGGCTGTATACTTGTTCTGCACCGCGACCTAAGTTGAACTCTGCATGTTCGCAGTGGACAATTATCATCACTACTTTCTACAGAAGAATTAGTCCCTATAAAACTGTTGACTGTGTTCGGATTATCTAGAGTAACAGGGACATTGATGTTTTTTAATGTATTTCTTTTAATGCTGTGAGTAACACAAATGACATTTAATTCACTTCCATTGTACTGTTATGGAGGCAGTAATCTCAGAGACTGATATCTGCAGGGCTAAAAGTTTGAAGCTGCAGCGGAGTCACAGACCAGCTGGAGGAAACATAGATGGTTGAGCAGTCGGAGGAGGCGGAGGAGGATGTGGAGGGGGGAGGAGGAAGAGCGGGTACGGACATACAGCCGTACAGCAGATAATTATTGGCTTTGTCAGACAACATCTGTTATGTCAGCATTCCAGCCGTCAGCCTCGAGGAGGACGAGCTAAAAACCGCCTGCAGAGT
Organism: Macquaria ambigua; assembly: GCA_008360985.2. Lineage (NCBI taxonomy): Eukaryota > Metazoa > Chordata > Actinopteri > Centrarchiformes > Percichthyidae > Macquaria > Macquaria ambigua. Next base: position 94,673 of record VMKM01001612.1, on the reverse strand, counting down.
TCAGAGAGACAGACACAAAGACAGACACAGGAAGGCAAAACCCTGTGCTCACTTCGGACACTTTGGAGTTCACCTTCATGTTTATGTGAGCAGAGAGTCTGAACCTTCAGCCTGAGGGTCACAAGTTCAAATCTCCGTCTGCCATGCTGCAGTGTCCTTGACCAAGACTGACTCCCCTCAGGCTGACCATGACCTCTGACCTTGGCGGAGTGTCCTAGAGATCTTACACAGACTGCCTGGTTAAGTTGTCTGTTCTTCTTTCACAGCTTAATAAATAAATTCACATATAGGACTTCATGTGGCACCTGTAGATACCTTGCTTCGTCATTTTGCTCTAATAATTCAACCTCTACCTCGAACTCTGCAGCAGCTCAGGGCCCACAGGATTTACTGGGAGCCATCAAACCAGCAAATTAAAAATCGGTGGTGTTTGGAAAATAGACGCATGTGCAGACGCACAAGCACATGGCAAACCAACTGACAGATTTATTGTTTGTCTTAATGAGAGATTAAATAACGTGACTGATGGACCGACTGAATGACAGTGCTGTGTTGGAGGATCTACTTTTTTTTAATTGCCAGCAACCTATTGCGCACTATATCCAAAACACAATTATTTTCTGCAATTTCCAAAACATGTCTTAGGGATTGACATCAAAAAGACCCAAAACCTCTTTCATACTGACTTCTACTGAAATGTTTATTTTTTTATCCTTCAAAATAAGATTTCAGGACTCAGTAGAAGACTTGTTAAGACAGATTTTTCCTGTGCAGTTCGACTGACTGGTTGTCTGACTGACTGTCTGCCACATACCAGAGTACAGTTCAAGAGTTCAGTTAATTCATGAACTCTGTCGGGGCACCACACCCAGCCAACGGCACATTAAAGCCCTCTGTAGGAGTGCGTGTTTGTGCTGTTGTGTCCTCATGCATTAGTGGCTCTACAGTATGTGTGGAAGTGTTTAAGTTTGTCTGTACACACGCACAGTCCACCCACACAGGTGTTTTCACTTATTCTGCCTGATTGGACCTCTATGTGGGCGTGGACACACGTGTGACTGACAGCTCTGTGACTCTTCTGTTAGCTATGTTGCACTTGTCGGGATGGAACAGATTAAAGCTGTGACTCAATTCAGGGGCCGCATCCTTCGAAGGTTGCATTTGAAGACCGAATGTGTCACAGTGGCACAACAAGGCTGTCCCATTTCAAAGGCTCCTTCAACGGCTGGATTCTTCACGCTCCTAGCTATCCCAAGATTCAATGCGCGCAAGAAAATATGGCGTCCCCAAAAGTACCGTCAAGTATTGGGTTTCAACTCACTCGAATAGCTAACAAGATAGACAGACAGATAGACAGATAGATAGATACATAGCTACTTTATGGCACTAGACGGTGTATATTAGCAGTAGGAAAATGTTAGCATTCCTTCTCCATCACAGACTTCAAAGCCGTGTCACAAATAGTCCCTAACCTTAAACCAAGTCTTCACCCCAAAATTTCACGATGTACCTTGTGGGGACTCGTGTTTTGTCCCCAAAAGGAAGGCGAGTCCCCACAATGTGATTATGTAAACATATCTATGTCCCCACAACATGAGTAATACACACACACACACACACACACACACACACACACACACACACAGACCTTAAAGGCTTTGGGAAAATAAGGGGAGAATGGTTTGCTGATAGTTTGTGCACATACAGATGAAGACATACATTCACACAATCACACACATTCACAATCATTAGGGCATAGAAAATCAAGGATATATAGAAACGGTCATTAAAAATACAATCGATCATAAAACTGTCAATAAAAGGTATTCACATAAAAAAAGTCACTGTCCACAAACTTGAAGACTGTAACTGTGTGTTTACAGTTCTGTCAGTGTGTGTTGGAGGCAGTCTGATCTGTGTGTTGTGTGTCAGAGACAGAAACAGAAATGAGTGAACATGAATTTCCAAACACACACACACCGGGTCACGGTGGGGTCCGTGGCCGAGTCAAACGGGCCGCGGCTGCATTCCTGTATTGAGGTTTGTGTTGATACGTGCGTCGCAGCGCTGTGCGGCTGTCTGGGCTCCCAGCCTGCGAATCCAAACATGGAGGGGTCAGGACCTCGCCGTATTTGTCTAACGGCGAGATAGGTGTCACCGCGGCGGGGTTACAGCGAAGCAGTGCCAGGCATAACTGGCTCCGGAATGACAACAAACACAGCCGGAGTGTTGTTCCGGCTAATTTGCTGGTGTTTTCCCAAAGAAGGGGCTTAGCCGACAACACAGGACGTTTAACTCGATCAGTGTTCCGTTTTTTATCCGTTTTATTTTTCACATAACGTGTTGTTGCTGCCCTCACTGTCCCCCGCCCCCTCCAGAACGTAACCCAGCCCAGCCGAGCCCGGTCGGGCCCCGGTTCTGTTTTAATAGCTTCCTTTCATCGGCTTTAAATTGTTGTGATTGGCCGTCATAATTCAGCAGCCTCTTCAGATAACAAAGAACCAACATGAAGACAAAAAAAGACATGAAGTGACAACCAGCCGACCAAAGTTAGCAGGTTTTAATGGAAATGTAATTTAAATTTGACCTTCTGTGTCTTCTGTGTTTTCTGATTTCTGTTACCTTTTCTGACTCAACAACAACATGAGGTTACCACAGACAGACAGATACAGAACCACAGGTCAATCACATCTAGAGTGTTAATATCTAATTGGACAGCTAATACTGAGCCTACAGTGCACAAAATGCCCATCTTAACAAGTGCATGATTTATTAGTTTTAGTTTTCTGTAAAACAACTACTCTCAAGAAAATGGCACCAGATTAAAGAAAGTCTAAGCTCAGTTTAATCAACTGAAACTCCCACAGCAGATCTGTGTGTTAACACACAAAAATAAATGTTCTTAACTCTTATACTTCTGTGCCAATTTATTTCTGTAATATTAGTTTAAAGTCCATTTTAGTTTGACAATTCAAAGTAGAGACAGGTGTGAAACACTGGAGAAAGAGGCGACAAACATCCCACACTGGATCTGAGAGCAAGAGGTTACCTCATTATGGGATTTACAGTTTTTGTTATATTTTCTAGTCGTGGGCTGCGGTCGAATAGTCAAAAAACTGACATCCTGTGTCTTTTCCTGAACACTTTTGATGGGAAAGGTCAAGGAAAGATGTGAAGGAGAATTCATGAGGACTTAAAGACAACCAAGCTGCTAAGAGAATCCGACTGCACTGACACTAGACTACGTAATTATACGACGGCGGATGTTATTGGTAAAGGGTGGTCTAGTGTACCCTATGCTTCCAGGTCAGGAAGTATCTACGTGAGGAACAGTGAGGAACCTTCCTGAGGAAAAAAGAGTATTCCACCGCAGCCATGGTTTAAAATGTGTTCATCACACATTAAATAACATCAACAAAACAGGAAACGGAGCAGAAACCTCGTCTCTCCAGGCGGTAATGTTCATTTGTCTGCTCTTTGATTTCTCTGGGTTGAAACTGTTGCACATCTAGCCACACCCCAACCAGTGATGTCACAGCAGGTGCAGGTGCTTTAGCTGTGAGAGCTGATAGGGAACACCTGCTGTGACATCACTGATTGGTTGCGTGGGCATGCTTGAGTATTTGCGGCGCAGCAGGAGTTGAATTAGACGTCAAACCGATATGAAAACTGGGAATTCTGTTTGTTTGACCCCCGTTGATATTTTTTGAAAACAAATCTGACCCGTACTGAACCTGAACGGAGCTAACGCGACTGCATCAGACTGACATTTTTTACAGTGTATCCGTCTGTCCCTGCAGTAAAAGCAGAGCAGGCTGTCTGTGTGTCTTTGTGTCAGTGTTGTTGCTGAGTGCAGTGACCTGTGGTTACACTCTCTCTCTGTTCCCGTTAGGGTAAATATCCCTCTATTAGCAACAAGTGGTCTGAAAGCTCTGATCCTCACAGAGCTGCTGGAAGCTTTTAGAGCGAGCGAGGGAGGAGAGAGGGAGAGCAGCTCCGTCTCTTTAACCCTTACAGACGTCGCTGGTGTCGTTCTCATCTAGTTAGGTCGGGAACAGAGGCACCAACTGGAGCTACACGTAGTTTTTGCTACCGGTTAACAGAGCTTAACACAGCTAATGCTTGCTGACACTTCAAAGCAACATACAAGTGACATATGATGTGTGTTGAAACATCCACACCCTTTGCTTTCACACTAGCGGCGACACGTCAGGATACACCACAGTCCCGTTGTCCAGCGTCGATACACGTCAAATCTCTGGATCAGCACACCTCAGCTACTCTACCTGCTACAGGCAGCGTGATGTGCTTTAACCCCATTAACATTAAAGGGGTGGTGGGGGATAAAATACTCACTGGCCTCCTCTGTAATTTAATTTAACTCGTCGTTCCAGACAGCATTTTAAGGTGTTTTACTGTGTGGAAAATTAACATCTGTTACAGCAGAAGCCAACTAAACTAAACTGATGGCGTAATATAAACAGAAAACTCATTCTGAATTTATTCTTAAGGTGAGACCAGACTGAACGCAAAATGAATCATAGAGGCGACGTGATTGTGTATAAAGGCTTTTCATGCTTTTCATTTTTATGACTCAAATTAATGAACGTAAAGAGACAAGAGGAAAGAGAATTATTGAATAAAAATGTTCACTAATAAATAATGATTTAAGGAGGCTTGAAGATGAAACAAAACAGTGAGAAAATAAATGGACTTCTGCTCATTGGATCCAGGCAGATTACACACACACACACACACACACACACATGATTCTGAATGACACAACTGCTCTTTCTTTTATAATCCGTGTGACAGAAACACAATCACAGATCCAAAATGGCTCCTGTCTGTTCTCACTGTAAATATTTATGACTGAGGTTTCCTCATCTTCCTGTTGCTCAGACGTTCACTTAGCGTCACTGTCAGAACTAAAAGCTCCTCTCACTGTTGAGACTCCAGGCTGACACTTTACTCAGACTGCTCACTTTCTGCTCGTCTCTGTCTTCTTCATTCGGTCTCTGTCTCAGTCGTCCGTCTCACTCTGTCCTTTGTTTGACTGGAAGTTCGTCCCCACTAGTTACAGTAAGACACCAAATATCTGTTGGTGCCCGTAACATGAAAACTGAAGAGAGAGTTGTGCATCACACCCAGGAGAGCATCACCGAGTGTTTACATGACAACTTTTCATTCATTGAAAGAAAGATTCTGAAAGGTTTAAACCACAACTTTCAAATGAATTATTTCTTGTATGAGTCAGTTAATTCTGAGTTATTTAAAAGAAGCATCTTTATTCTGATTAAGATCAAATTTAGATCATTGATAGAACAAAAGTCTCCACGTAAACACAGCTACTGCCGGGGATCTTTGTTTCTCGTTTGGCTGATAAACTCAAGTATAGTGAACACACACACACACACACACACACACACACACACACACACACACACACACACACACACACAGGTGGTCTGTAGCCCCTGGCTGCTGAGACAGGAAGAAGTGTGTGTGTGTGTGTGTGTGTGTGTTTCTTGGTGACCCTGCCGTGTGTTTGCTGTCAAACAGCAGGATTTATGACTGGACCTCTCTCTCTCTGTGGGAATCACAGTGTACAAATACTCTGTTAAAAGTACAAGTCAAAGTTGTTTTCAAAAGTAAAAGTATTATCATTGTATATCATTATCATTATTGTCACTGAAAGCCTGTATATCTCCAATTTTAGGGATTTCCATGCTTTCAGAGGAGTAGAAAGATCACATGCTTCACTACAGGCCAAGGACATTCTCTAAAACCTTTGATCCGTCAAAATAAAAATCATGCCAAGAAATACAGAGAAATAATGATTCTAATTAGCATCTAAAGGCTGCTTAATTTATAATAATAAGATAATTGTGTGTCCTCATCTGTCAGGTTTGGACACATGGTTTTGTATTGAGCTGAATCATCTGATACAAAGAAGAAACTGGATGTAAACTGACTTCATGAGAGTGGAACTTGACCTTGTCTGCTGGACAACCAGCAGGCTCCTAAAGTCATTTTTGACTTCAGAGGGGAAACACAAAATCCCCTAAAAAGTAAAGATATCCTGACAGTGAAGCGAGTGTTTTTAAAACTCAGAGCCAACATGGCCGATAAAAACTATTAACTCCAAAACAAATGAACCCTGAAAACTAGGATAAGATCTAAAACAAGCATGGCCCCGCGATAACACACACACTTGTTCTGCAGGGTCATTATTCCTCCAGGGTTCAGCAGTAGGTCAGCACCGACTTTCTTTTTCTTTTCTTTCTTCCCCACTCTCTCTCTCTTTTTTCCACCTTTTCACTGATGTTATGTCACTAAACCCTCAGCTATGGGCAAAATAAATCTGCTGCAGTCATCACCTGCCATCTAAACTTACTTATGTTTGTAAAATTTGCATTTAATAGGAGATTAAAAACATAAGTTTTTTTATCATGAGTAAAAACAAACCTGAAGATTAAACTTGGATGTTTTCCAGACACATTGTCCTCATTCCTGCTCCGGTGACAGTCACACTTTAAACAAATCTGCAGTTTTATTTGGAGGAGGTAAATCTGTCCAAATGTAAATTTTGACTGGTTCATCTTTGACCTGCTGCTGTATTTACTGTAGTTGCACAAACAGTTCATCCATGTTATAATTGATTATACACTCACTTTCAGTTTCACGCTCAAATAAGTGGATAATGCAGTTAAACTCGCTGTTTGTTTACTTCCTGTCTGATCATCTGACTCATCAGCTGATCAGCTAACATGGTGAAGAAAATGATATTATTGTAATTAAGTTTGATGGACAAAACTATGAGAATAAAGCCCAGGTTGTAGAATAGAACTGAATCCTCCTTTAAATATTTAAGTTACATTTAATTGAACTTACAAAAAGGTGCCACATTGCTCAGTGATGGTTTCAAGTCTCTACAAGTTGTTTTTCATGGCGTACTGAAATGAACTAAAACGTTGCTGCATGAAAGGAAGAAAGTCAATCTAAAACAAAAGTCAGCAGTCAATTAAAGTGTTGGTGTAGCCAATGGGCTAAACGTGCAAAACTAGTGGTCGTGTAAAATAAAGATATTACAGGTTTATTTTGTCATCAGATGACCCGTTTCTCCCCACAGTGTAATCCGTCTCCTCCAAGCTCTGTTTAGTTTACACAGACTTTGAATCCAGTTTCTCTTTTGCTTCCTTTTAATTAGCCAGACGAGCTCGCAGGTGAGCCGCGCCCTGCTAGCTGCGACGCTCTGTTTATGTTAGCGAGATGCCTCCGACCTTTAGATGAAGCCGCACCGTCGACTTCGCTGCATGGCGGGTTCATGCAAGTTCAACGTCACCACATACACACAAACACACACACACATACAGGTCTTTGGTTTAACAGCAGGTACAAGCTGTTTTGTGGAAAAGACTAGAAACATTATTTTTAGAGCTGATTTAGCCAAATTAGCAGCACAGTAAAGGGAAAATGGTCGTTTATTAACTGATATCACGTATGCAACGATGCAAAGACAGAAAACAAACATCCCACACACACCAAGCAGCCGTCCCCGCCCCTCAACAGTGGAACCAAAACAGCGATTAAAGCTTCAACTCTTCACCTCGGCGTCGAACCGCCAGCCGCCGCCAGATCTGCCACAGGGCGTAACTACAGGTGAGGAGGAGGAGACGGGCCACGATCCAGCCCCATCAGCCTGCTTGCGTCAGAGAGGACTCTGCCCTCACCTCACGGCAAAGTGCACGCCAACACACACACACACACACACACACACACACGCACACAGGTACACGTTAAATGAGCAAATGTAACAACAAAGTGTACAGTAGCAGCCACAAAGAATAAGATGTTAAAAAAAAAAGCAGAAAGTTCAGGTAGGTGCAGTTACGCAGTCTGACACACACAACCACAAAAACACACTCACTGCAAACAAACAGTCAACAATGAATATGCTATCATGCACACAAACAGTTAGACAGACACAAGTTTGTACTTCTATAATTGTGAGGACCCTTATTGAGATTATACATTCCCTAACCTAAACCCTAAAAGTCAAGTCTTAACCCTCAAACAGCACGTTGAAGTGAACTGAAGACCGGACAAAATGTTGTCACTCTCAAGGTCTAAAAACTCAAATTTGTCAAGACAAAGATTACAAAAAGGAGCACACACACACACACACACACACACACACACACACACACACACACACACTGAGTCTGACCTTATCATAATCTCACCGCTCCCTACGAACAGGGTAAGTGAAGGTGGTGAAATGACTCCAGGCAAACAAACAATCATGCATGTTTATGGAAGTTCACTTGAGGACAGATTGATTTCGAGGCTTGAGGGCAGCATCGTAATCAATGTTTTGATCCCTTGAGATGAATAGTGGAACTGAAATCGGGCCAATAGTAGAGCTTCCTTTACTTTTCTTTCCCCCCTCAAATGTGCTCGCTTTCTGTTTTGGCGGTTTCAATCACATGAAAACTGAGAGCATGGTGATGATGCAGATGTAATAAGGGACATACATTTAACCCATTACCGCTCTACTGAGCAATGATCAGACTTTCCAAAAGACTGCAGACTTTTTGCCGTGAGAGATGTCTTGCTATTGCTAGGCAACGAGTATGCACCAGTGAATCACTTGCCAGTCACTTGTGTTCTAGTGAACTACACACACAGTAGCTATCAACAAGCTCAGAAGATCCAAACCACAGTAACAGCAGCTAAAACTAGCCTGAAAGTGTCCCACTACTGTTGGTCTGAGTGCTCTGTGAGATTAAAAGGCTCCGGCCTTCTTCAGCAAAAACTACTGCGAGTCTGGATCCTCCATTTTTGTTGTTAATACTATATAGTAGGTGGAAAAGCTGTGTTATTTAAACTAGAGGTATGAGGAGCCAGGCATGCTTAAGGGATAAGCATAATGCTCTACACACACATTTGTTTTTGGCCTCTAGTGGGCTAAAAGACAAACACACAGCCCTGACATATCACCTTAAAACGCTGTTATGGCTGTCATGTTAGCAAACAACTGCTTATTTATACAACCAGCAGACTCAGAGCAACACTATCATCCTGTTGGAGTCGTGTTTGTGTCCACCTGATGAATGTGAGTCCAATATTCACTCTCCTTTTAGCTCTGGTTTGGTCTCCATCATCTCCTTCAGACAATATGTGAATCTTCAGCTGCTAAATGTTCCACTTTCTTCACCTGCTGGTCTCTAGCTGTGTCTGTGTGCTGTTTGCTGCTGGGCAGGTATAGTGTACAGTGGCTTTTACCATCTGAAAGAGGTTAAAAAGCTTTACCAGTACACACAACATTGATTAATGTAGCTTTAACTATAACCATGATTACTCTGCATTCCTGCTCACCATTTTCCAAAACTATTAGCTTTTAGATTGATTTTCTACCTTACAGGCAGCCATTGGTTTCAGTGTATTAATACACTGACACAGAAACACTTAATATTAAAACTATAACAATAAACAATGCTTTGACTTTATTTCACTTTTAATTTTGTTATGTTGTTGTGACTGAGACCATCTGCTGAACAGCAACCGTTTTAATCCAGTAGTAATAAACAGTTCCAGCATGCTGAGATCCACAACATGTGTTTATCAGATAATCTTAAATAAAGGTTTAAAAGGACAAAAATGAACGTATGAGTAACTGTGACTAACTAAATCTACTCTCTCTGTTGGAGTATCAAGGCACAACAGCAGACAGGTGGCGCCATCTGGTGGCTGCATCTGTGCTTTGCCTCCTAATGAGGAGTTAAAATGTGTTCTGGGAAAAAGCAGTAATTCAGTGTCATGTCCAAATTCACCTTCATCGTCTCAGTTATTATGACAGTTCATTTCTTTAGGTTTAAACAGGCTTTGAATCCAGACTTCCAGGTGATGTAACTTCACTCACAGTTATATACTGAATCTGCATTGAACCTAAATGAAATCCATCAGCTCTTATTGAGTTTCCTTCATTAAATCTATACGAATCAGAGGAGGAGATGCAGATGACCAGATGAAGGAAAATAAAAGGACAGTTTTCAGAGTTTTTCACAAAATAACTTTACTGAGTTGCAAACTTCAAGTCAAACTCCCGTGTTTTCAGAGTTAAACGTTAGATTTCCTTTTACAGAAATGAAGCCAAGGTCAGTGTTTGATGTGCAAATGTGAGGCCGTTATTTTGGGTAGCCACAACAATAACAGTTTTTAGTTTGGTGGATGAAAACGAATGCTTTGGCTTCCTTCCTCTGCTCTTGACTTCAATAAATGCTGATTTTGTGAATGGCTTTCTGGTTCTGGCACTTTGGAAAAGTAAATAAATATCTGAATTGTAAGGACTCTGTGAAAACAAATGAAGCATTCTTCCTGTTAAAACATTTAATACATTTTTAAGAAAAACATCCCGTGATCTTCTGAGGCTGCCAAGGCTGCTGTATAAAAACTGATTTCTCTTTCTGTGTGTGAAATCTTGGTGTGACAAGAAGTCCTCATTCAGTTGATCTGAACCATTTTACTGATGGTGTTTTAAATCTCTGAAACGTTTTCTTCTCTGGAAGGGTACTGGAGCTGCTGAGAGTCTTTGCTCGGCCACAATAAAACAGAGAAAGACCCACCAACTGCTGGATGGAGCCAGAAATGCAAAGTTGTTCTCTCTCTTAAATGAAATAACTCTGAACCTGTTGAGACAGACGCAGAATAAATTGTCCGCTCTTTCCTCCCTTCTTTTCACTCTCCAACCAGTCCAACCAGCAGAGGGCCTCCGAAGGACCCACAGAACGATCTGCCATTTGTTTTGAACATTGAATTTAATGTCCTTTAATGGTTCCATACTGTGTAAGCAACACATGCATTCAAAGAGATGTGGGACAGAAATTGATCTCATTAGCTACTGATTGATTAGAAATTTAATTAAACATTATTTCTGTCAAGTAGAGCTGCCCATTCTTAGTCATTTATCTGATATGTTTAATTGATGAATTATTGTTTTATGCTCTTTTTTTAGTGGGAAATGAATCGTCTCTGTCGCTACAATAACAGTGTCAAATATACTATTTAAGCTCTAGAATTTATGCTTCTGCATGACTGTATTTGTCTGTGAGGGACAATAATACTGGAAGAGTCAAAGAAATCTGATGATTTTATGTCTTTAGTTGAGGAGGATTTTTAACTTTAACAACAACAGGCTGTGAGTGTGTTTTACTGAACTGTCTGTGCTGCTGAAGTGTGTGTGTGTGTGTGCGCACTAGCTGTGTGTTTATTTGCATGTGTGTGTGTGTTCTTTGCATTTTTCCCTCGCACATACCATCCTGCTCAAGGACAGTTTCACATGTAGACAGGAAGTCAGGAGGAGCCGGGGAATCGAACCTCCGGCTCTGTTTAGATTCTGTCTGGAGTCCGAAAAGGCTCAATGGAGCAAGCAGCTTATGTCCTCCTACAAGCTGCGTTCATGGACATATAGGATATATGAATCATTTTGGAAGGTGGACACTGTAGACAGGGTTGCAGCCATTGTTACATGCTATGTTTTGTTGATTATTGTCTGAAAATCAGGGTAAAAAGCACCAACAGGATCACCAAAACCAGTTTTCATTCTAGTCTAGTAGTTATATAAAATAAAATAAAATGAAATAAACTCACATCAGCACAGATGACAAAATATCATAATGAAGATTTAGGATGAAGTAAATATGTGTTTCTTTGTGTTCCAGCCAGCTGCTGATGAAAATAAATGATACTTTCTGTTCTGTTCGCTTGTTCCTGCATTTTAAGATTAAGTGTCCGGCTGCGTGTGACAGAGCCTGTAAAATATTAGTGCAGTAACGGTATTATGGTAATCCGTCTGGTGTGTTAATATTGCCATCTCCTCAGTATTCATATTAATCTTCTTTTCTGATTAGTCGCTGTGTGCACGAGGCACTTGTAAGTTGCCAAACCTTTTTCCTCCGACATAAATCGTGATTCAACATTATGTTGAGATTTAATTCAAAGCTACAGCCCTCTGACACACTGAACTGATGACAGTAATCTGTTACCTGTGCTGAGGAGGTAACGAGCCCCGCAGCGGCTTCCACCTGACTGTGAGTCTGCGCGTCACACTCAGAGAGGTGAGTCCACTATCAGCCACACTGGGACAAAAGACCGGAGCAGAGACCTCCCCACCTGCTGGGGACACACAACTTCGACAGGATTTATTAGTATCACTGCTATTAATTTATTACCACATTTATTTTTTCTATCTTTATTAGCCTATTATTGCAATTTCTGAGGATAAATACTCCAGGAGCGCTTTTCTGGGTATTGCTTTGCGCTTTGGCTGTCCGGAGTAAGGATCTTATTTTAGAAAGACGCATGCAAATGAAGGATTTTTATTGAAGGCAATCACCTTTTCCATACAGTTTTTATTCTTCACTGAGAGCTCAGAGGATGGTGTGTGTGTCTGGAGCCGCTGGAAAGAAGAGAAACGTTTTTACATGTGGATATTAATGACCTGTTACCACTTTTAATCTTTCTGTGGAAAAAAAATGGAAAACTACACGACGTGGAGTAATTTCACCCAAGTTCTGTCGGAGCTGGACGGGACGGGCGGCGAGGAGGAGGAGGAGGACGACGAGGAGGACGGCGGGAGCAGCGGAGGGAGCGGCGGACTGCGCGTCCTAGTCGGCTGCGTCCTCTTCCTGCTCATCGTGTCCACGCTGCTCGGGAACACGCTGGTGTGCGCCGCCGTGGTCAGGTTCCGCCACCTGCGCTCCAAAGTCACAAACTTCTTCGTCATCTCGCTGGCCGTGTCTGACCTGTTCGTGGCCGTGCTGGTGATGCCCTGGGAGGCCATCACCGAGGTGACCGGCACGTGGCTGTTTGGAAGGTTTTGCGGGGTCTGGATCGCCTTTGACATCATGTGCTCCACAGCCTCCATCTTGAACCTGTGCATAATCAGTGTGGACCGCTACTGGGCCATCGCAAGCCCGTTCAAGTACGAGCGGAAGATGACTCACCGGGTGGCGTTTGTCATGATTGGGGTGGCGTGGACGCTGTCCATCCTGATCTCCTTCATCCCAGTGCAGCTCAACTGGCACCAGGCTGGAGAGGAGGAGGAAGAAGAGATGAAGGAGGAGGTGGTGGAAATGATGGCGTTCAGTGGCAGGAACTTCACCAACAGCAGCAACGTCAACGCCAGCACCGGCGCCAAGAGCTGTGTCGCCAACCTGAACAAAACCTACGCCATCTCCTCCTCCTTCATCAGCTTCTACATCCCGGTGGTGATCATGATCGCCACCTACACCCGGATCTACAGGATTGCTCAGACCCAAATCCGCCGGATCACGTCTTTGGAGAGGGCGGCGGAGCAGGCACAGAACCAAGGCCATGGTGTGAACCGGAACCACCAGCAGCAGCACAGGCCCAACGAAGAAGCCTCACTGAAGTCGTCATTCAAGAAGGAAACCAAAGTCCTGAAGACGCTCTCCATTATCATGGGGGTGTTTGTCTTCTGCTGGCTGCCTTTCTTTGTCCTCAACTGCACGGTCCCGTTCTGTGACCCGCCCTGCGTCAGCGACACCACCTTCACTGTCTTCGTCTGGTTCGGCTGGGCCAACTCCTCCCTCAACCCGGTCATTTACGCATTCAATGCAGACTTCCGTCGGGCCTTCGCCACCATTCTGGGTTGCAACCACATCTGCTCAAACAACGCGGTGGAAGCTGTGAACTTCAGCGACGAGCTTGTTTCGTACCACCATGACACGACACTCCACAAGGAGGCGCTGGTCCCCGTGCAGCCGCAGCCTCGCACCATTAACGTCGGGTCCGACCACCTGGAGGACATGAGCGCTCAGTTTGATGAGGAGTCGATCATCTCCAATGGTTCCCGGAGCCACAACAGACTGCTGCTGCTTCCTGCCACCGTCCAGCTGGAGGACAACCCGGAAATCTCCTTGGAAACGATCACACCGTTCACCTCGGCGGCGGGGCTTGAGAGTGATGCTCTGATACCAGGACAAGTCCACCAGGATGGATAGGACAGAAACTGCATTAAGCTGACTGTCAGCCATAACTAAACAGGAAGTTAGGCTGTGTTGCCTTCAAAATAAAAGCATAAACTCCAGTTTAACTGTAATCAAACTTGTCCTCCACAATGTTTTGATTAATTTGAAATAATGGAGGACTTTAAGAACTTAGCTGCTCTTTAAAACCTGGAGAAACATAAAATGAGAGAGACTCGACTATAAAGCCTAAGCTTCAGATAAAATGCCAATATAAGAAATTATAAAAATAAGAAAATTAATTTTTGTGTTTGATCTTATTTAAATGGCAGCAGATTAAGTTAGTAGACCTACTTGACACAGGTTGGAAAATAAATGATGATCTTTGGAAAAACAAAAATGCTTTGTCAAACATTAAATAATTAATTTATTATACGGAATAACTGAATGTTTCAGTTATTACATTTCTGCACTGTATGTAAATGTAAAATATGAGTCAAAGTGAAGTTTTAAGTTTAAGGAGTAAATTTAATCTTTGAAACAAGAGAGACATCGAGCTGTGTTGTTTCAGGCTGAGCTTCCACTGAAGGTCAAGTGGATGAAGTGTTCATGCTGAAATGCAGAGTGAAGAAGGCGGAGCCTGAAATGCAACAGACTTAAATATACAAACCAACAGTTTTCTTCTGTGTGAACAGAATTAAAAGGAGGAAACTGCAAAGTTCAGAAGAACCTTTAAAGGACAACACCAGTAGTTTTGCTTCTTTTAGCCTTTTAACTCCAAATTGCCAATATTACAAATTATAGACAACTATTCATCAAAGCACACCATTATATTTTAGACAGGGTCTCTGCTTTCTGGAAGGAAGGTCGTTAAATCAATTAATTCCAGTATAGGTTTAACGAAATTAGCGGTTCGGTATGTACCTCGGTTTTAGGGTCACGGTTCGGTATGTTTTCGATACTGCAGGGACAACTGAAAGAAAAATGTAGAAAATACTTTTTGTCATTTATTGTGAAAAATGTAAACATTCAGCAGTGGCCATAATTCGTACTGTAACGCGGTCCGAATCTGCAGTGAGAGGCTGCCTGAACGCTGTGGGAGAAGGACTCGACTTCCAGTCTGGTTTTGTCTCATTATGCTAATCGACACATTCAGGTGATGCCGTCACCACATGAGCTTGGCTAATCTGGCTAAACTGACTAGCATGCTACAGCTGATAGACAACAACTGGTGCGCTGCCAAAAACTCGCGCTCTAGAATTTCTGTTCCATGCGTGTGAGTAGTGACATAAATAGACTCTTTTGACAGGAATTGTTTGGGTCACATGGCGTACCGAACCGAGGAAGTCACACATCGGACCGAGCGTCCTGTACCGAACGGTTCGGGACGAATACACGTACTGCTACACCCCTATTCCAGTATATGTGAAAATGAAATTAGCAGGAACTCAGGGTCATCCAGCGTCCAGATTTAGTTTTTAACATTGTTGTCCTGTGGAGTCGCAAGCAGGGACTGTCACTGTTGGTGCATTCAAGGACGATCCAGCATCTGAGAACTGAGAGATCGCTGCTGCAACATCTGCAACATCCTTTTTGATTAAATTCTCAGTTTTTTTTTTCTTTCAACAGAGTTCATTAGTGCAATCCTTTTGGTAGTCGATTATTAATTATCAGGAGCATACTTGTAATGTTACCCCAAAAAATAATAGTTTTATTAAAAATAATAAAGTTTACTGAGTGTTAACTGTGATGGACAGATTTTGAACAAATATCAAATCTAATATTCATAATTTTCTGAAATTATGTGAAATCGGTGGAAGCCCAAAGGAAGAAAATCCATCTAAAACGTGGTATTTTTGGAAGAATTTTTGGTGGCAATTCAATCGTATATATAATTTGTAGTTATTGGGCTGAAATGCAGAATTATGGGCATGGTCCTTTTAAAAATACTACAAACTCAGGTTTGCAACAAGGTTAGTAGTTAGAAGTTAAAGTTAATTAGTGCAAGATTACTGCAGAAGCTTCTTAATGTATGAAAGGACTGTTGAGGTTGTTAATAAAGATTGGGTCCACAACAAAAGCATTTACCACTGAGGTTGCAGTTCGGAAAGCTTACAGAAATTCATATTTAGACTCTGGTCCATTCTCAGCTGCACCATCACCATCAAGTCATTAAAAAGGAATTAGTGTGAAAGCAGAGTTTTAATATTAATGCAGAGAACAATAATAGCCGATAAGATGCTTAATGCGTGCTTCGTATCAGGCCTCTGAGGAAAAGCAGGCCAAGAATCAGTCAAGTCATCAGCCAGGTTTGAAAAGCACAACAAACCATCTGAGAGGAGATTAAAGCTGTTTGCATTTGCAACAAAGCACAACGTGTTTTATTACAGTTATTTAGGCAATGATACTTTTCCAGGGATTTAATATAGAACATCAAAAACACGAAAACACTACAGTTCAGACAGAACTATTGTAATGACCCCACCAGTCGAACTGATTTAATGCTGGGTGAAACTGAAGATAAAGAGGTTAAAGGTCAGAGCTTTGAATACAGGAAAACACCGATGTATTATATGTTATATCAGTGGAAAGAAATTGTGGCTAATCAGAGCCAAAAAGAAACTTGTTTCAGTTATGAGAAGCTTTTCTCAAACTGCAGCAGGAGGCTTTACCTGTGTCTGCAGAGCTCATGAGGGCCGGAGGGGAGTTCAGGAAGTCTGGTCAGGTGACCTCACAGATGAACAACCTGCCTCCACCTGCAGATACAGTATGCTGATTTTCTGCAGTTGTTCTCAGAAGTATGATATCTTTTGTCAGCGCCCCCAACAAAAGACTACTCAAAAAGACTACTTCTGCTTTTTCTTTATTCTGTTTTTAAGGCGAATTCTGTTCTGTTTGATGGTGCAAAGAAAAGGCTTTGTGAAGTGAGGAGGATCACTCAACTTTTCCCCTTGTAGTTTCATAAGGTGTTAATATATGCAGCATTTCCATCATGTCCTTTATACTTGCAATATTTAACTAATTTAAAGAACAATGCAACAGGCAAAGCAAGGCAAAAATGGAACCCCTTTTTGCCACCAGTGGAAAAATATCTGTGGATGTTGAATGAAGGTAAAAGCTGCAGTATGATGATAACACTGAAGTGAAATAAATGTATGAGAATATGTTGTGGTGACATAAACTAATGTGGTAGAAATAAACATAGACTGAAAGGAGGAGAAATGTTTGTCTTAGTATTAGGATGAGAATGATTTGTGCCCTTAATGGCCCTCTTTAACAGTTCAGAAAACATATTTAACGTGGTTTTATTACCTTGACATTTCATGACTTTTCTTAATTTTATGAGAATTGCATGAGTGATTTTAAACTGATGAAATGACACGTTACTTTTGTTTTATATTCTTATATTCAAGGTCTCCTGAGGATAATTCGTAATGACTTGATGGTGATCCCCTGACTTCTCATGTGCTGCCACCAGCAGCTCAAAGTTTTCACTTATTCAGTGATATATCTCAACATCTGTTTGATGGGTGGCCATGAAATTTTGCACACACATTCATGGTTCCCAGACGATGAATCCTGCTGACTTTAGTGATCCTCTGACTTTTCCTCTAGTGCAACCACAAGGGTGATATTTATGGTTCAGGATGAATTGTTGTTGATAAGGGGTCTAACAAACCCCAAACACAAGTGACGTCACTGTGTTGTAGGATGAGAAACATTTCTTTGTCTCTGAATGACTTTTTGACACGCAAAACGAATATATTTGTTCATGCATAGGCCATATAACATATAAAACATGAAATATTTCCTTATTTGGTGTACTACCAATGCTTTATAGTCAGTATTTTGTTGCCTTCGACATGTGCAAGTCCAGTTTGTGTCAAAGGGAAGGGTCACCACTTCATTACTTTTCTACATACTGGGTTTTAATAAGGTCAGAAGAATAGGGAAAAAAGTGTTGAGGGGAAAATAATTGGTTTTACAAGCAATTATTATTTTTACACACAAACAAAAGTCTGTGACCCAAACAATGAGGAAGTGTCAACATCTGACAAAAACTCCATCTGCTTTTAAACTGAACCATCTGCACATTTATATATTTTTTGTATTTAGGTGATGCTGTTATCCTGAGTCCAGCAACAGAATGAGCTTCCAGTTCTTACATAATTAACAAGGAACCTATAAGGAGACCGATGGCCAGGCCACGAGAACCTCTCAAAAATGCTTGATGAACTAAAAACTAAATTAGAGATGAAAAGAAAAGAGCGAAGGGGGATTCTGGGTTTTCTTCTCGTTGTGCTTGTATTTGTTTTTCAGTGTCTCTCTGCTTGCTCCTTTCATCTTCAGTCAGTAGTGGAGTTGAAACAGAGGGGAGGCACCCAGGGGCCACAGGGGGGACGACACCCTGAACCCCACAGGTGTCTTCTACAGGTTCAGCTGTTCAGAGTGCATCATCACAGTGTGTCTGTGTCGCTGCACGTGACTGAGAGAGATGAATATTTATAGAAAAGCACTGTAGGTTTAGGCTGTGGCTCGGAAAGAGTGGAGCTATGTATTAAGCCTGTGTAACTTTAAATCACTTAAGTAGATTCCCAAAATATAAAGAGTGTGGAGGTCAGGGGTGGTGGATGGATGGGTTGAGTCCACTTTTCACACAGGAAACACGTCACAGACCAACGCTGAACGTAGCCTTTTTTTCTTTTGATTTCTGACCATAAGCTTTCTCCAGACTTCACCAATTAGAGATGCCAAACCACAACCAGACCTTAACCCTACTGTTGTATATTTTAGGAATTAAGCGAGTCTGAAAGACAGGCTCAAAGACACGCTGCAGGCAGAGGTTGTAGGGTAGAACAGCCTTTACTTTGTAACTAATCAGAAAATCAGTCAATAGACAGAGAGATCACAAAAGAAGGCAGACAAAAAGGCTGGAAATCTGCAGTTACAAGACATTGTCGACAATGTGGCAAAGGGCAGGCTGGGAGGTATATAGAATAGAATAGAATAGAATGTCTTTATTGTCATTGTACAGGTACAACGAAATTAAAATGGCAATCTTTAAGGTGCTAAACAATAATAAATAAGTAAAAACAATACTAAATAAGCAATAAATAAATAAAACACATACCCCACACAAAACATTAACATTCTGCAGGTATTGCACAATCCCTTAATATTGCACCGAATTATTTTACAAAAAAATGTTCAAATTTTGTTTAATGCAGTTATGGCTCTGGCGTAAAAACTGTTCTTCAGCCTGTTAGTTTGTGCTTTCAATGACCTGAAACGTCTGCCTGAGGGCAGCAGGTCAAAGATCACATGTCCTGGGTGAGATGGGTCCATGAGATTATCCTGTGCTTTCCTGAGACAGCGGGAACTGTACAGATCTTCCAGGGAAGGGAGAGGGCAGCCGATAATCTTCTGGGCTGTGGTGACGACCCTCTGCAGCGCTTTCCTGTCTGCAGCTGTGCAGCTGGAGAACCACACACAGATGCAGTAGGTCAAAATGCTCTATGGAGCAACGATAAAAGGACACCAGCAGATTTTGTGTGAGGTGGTTCTTCCTGAGTACTCTCAGAAATGCAGTCTCTGCTGTGCCTTCTTGATGATGGCAGTGGTGTTGATGCTCCAGGTCAGGTCATCCTCTATGTGAATGCCCAGAAACTGGAAGTCTGAGACCCTCTCCGCACAGTCCCCGTCGATGAACAGAGGCTGGGTGTCCATTTTTTTCCTTCTGTAGTCTATGATCAGCTCCTTAGTCTTGGTAGTGTTTAGTACCAGGTTGTTCTTTTTGCACCACACTGACAGCTGCTCCACCTCGTCTCAATATGCACTATATACACTAAGACTAATGATCTGGTAGGGAGCAGGTGTGTGAGCAGGTGACAGATCAGGTGAGGAGCAGACTGGGAACAAACTGTGGGCAGGACAGGGTCTGACAAAGACAGGAGAAGATGTGTGATATGACGAGAAGATGAGGGCAGAAAATCTGAATCAGACGATGAGTCAGCCCGCGACAAGAAATAAATCATTTTAAAAAGGTTGAATGTTAAAATAAATTCTAACGTAATTTGGGATTTTGCAGAATATCAACCCCAGCGTTTGAGATTCTGTTGATTCGCCTAATTGGTCCAAAATTCTGGAGTCAGTATGTTCATTAGTCCCACAGGAAGTAATGAATTGCAATCTGATGACCAAGAACAGAACAGTCTCCTAAACAGAGAGTGCACAGACTCTGTAAGGGGAAACAATAAAAAAAAGGGGAACCTCTCCCAGGTGTCAGGGTTTGTCTCATGTTTCATTTTTGGCGCCATCGTCTGCCAGGAAATATATCGACAACTATTAAATGGATTGCCATGAAATTTGATACTGTTATTCAAGGTCTGCCATGGTAAATTTGGCACGGATATCCATGGTCCCCAGTGGATGATTTGTACCTTTCGTCTAGCGCCATCTTCAGGTTGAAACTTCTGTTCATCCAGTACTTTGGATTATGACCAAATGCCTGCAAAATGAATAACATTTGTATCAACCTTAGCTGTGTTTATTGCTAATATGCAAATGTGTGCATGCTAACACGGTAAACTAAGATGTAAAACATACCTGCTAAACATCAACATGCTAACATTATCACTCTGACAATATGGTTAAGTTTGTCTTAGTTGTTTTAATTGAAATTTCCATTACATTTAATGTCATTTAATGATGTCTTATATATGTATATATATATATTCTTCCCCTCTTTATATAATCATTGTCCCGTGATTGGTGGTGCATTGTTTATTCTTAATTTGGGGGGAGGTCAGTTGTATAGGCCAATATGGCTTCTTTATCTTTCCTGACACATCTCTTTCACTTGTTTTTTTTTATAGACTACTGCATGAAATTTGTTGTCAGGAGGTTTTTCGGCCAGAGTACACCAACATATTTACTTGCAGGTTTGGCAAGAAAATTTGACCAATGATGAGGTTGTAATTTTGACCACTAAAACTTGTGTTAATAGTGCATGAATACAATTGGACTGTAGTGATATTAAGGAAAGCAAAGTGAGTTTTTCATGTGTTTTATTTTTGTCTTCATTATTTTAATTTACTTAAAACAGAATGTTCATCAACTAAACTGACTAAATTTATGAGGATTTAAAGATGATTTCAAGTGCATTGTGCCTGTAGGGTTTCTGCTCACAGTCAGGAGATTCATTTCTTTATTTTCCTCCAACGTCATAGTAAACACAAACACAGTTGAGCGTTTTTATATCAGTGCTGAATCACGACACGCTCTGCTGCCCAAAGTCATCTGAAGCCCACAGGAAGAATCCAGAAAATAATCCCTCACTTACAAACTTGACCCATCCTTTAAAAACAGGGCCACATGAGCGCATGTTAAAATCTAATTACACAAAGCATCCACTGCAAAATTATCTAGATAAATATAAACTAGACAGAGACAATATACTGCTTTAAATTACACCATTATTGTATGCTTTAAATATAGATATGAGAGTCATTGTCCCTGAATGAATCCTTTTTCACACTTCTCTCTGTCTTCACCCTTTCTTATTCCTCTTCGTGTCTTCAGATTGTCTCTGTCTGTCTGTGAACATGACAGGAAACTAAATGTCACTGTAACTGCAGGACGTCTGCTGTTGTTCCAGAGGCTCAGTGGTATTTAAACCGCATTCATCACTGCACTCACATCCCCACACACACGGCAATTACTGCACAAACACACACACACACACATCTGTACATTAACAGGCACACATGCACCACACTTCAACTCCAACACACGTAATTATTACAAAGAGGACGGGATGAAAAGGTTGCTCTCTTGGACTCATAAACCATCACACACACAAACACACACGCTGTATGCATATTTCTTGTGTGGCTCTTCCCTGCAGCCCTCTCAGTGTTTGTGTCATGCTCTTCCACTGAAGCCTGTTGAGATGTTTTAGATTATTTTTTTAGTCTAAAACGTTTGCAACATTTAATGCAAATAAAAAGCTGACGCAACCTGAGGCAACGTTTATCTTGTACATACTCAAAGCCCAGTGAGCAGCAGTGATTTCTGTGACACTTTATAGGAGGCTAAAGGAAGGATCTGATCTCTACAATGTTCCTCAGTAGAAAAAAGAAGGATTTGAACCAGTGATAGAGCTCCCAATTTATTTTTTAAATAGTGGATTCAACATTTTAAGGACAATTTGACCAATTTAGGTGAAATAAAACACAATGCAAATACTGAAGAAATATTATATTGAATTCTATGGCAGGTGCACAGAAAGTTGATAAAAAACCACAAACACAAATATCTCTCCATAGATCTGCTCCATGACTCTCCACCCTCAAGAGAAAACTGACACTGCTTCATCACTGTAAGAACATCACTCACATTTCCCCCCAACAAATAATAAATAAATTAGGTAGTAAAGTTACTCCCACCTGCTTCTATTTTTGAGCACTGTAGTACCAATGAATGATGTTTCCCATGTTAATATTTCCCAACTCTATAATTATCTCCTAAATCATGTGACGCCGGAGGTTACATTTAACAAGAGCGAGCTATTTCTCCTTTCTCTCTCTTGGCACCCACACACACACCACCTCCCTCCCTTTCTTTTCATTTACATTTAGAGCCCTTTAAACAGTGTTAAAATGCAATCTGCATCAGACTCTATGCAGGTAATGAATGATCAGATCACCACCCTGCATTTAAACCTGGTGTTTGTCTGCATCCTCCTTATCTGCATTCTATCCACATGGTGATTTCATTCTGTTTTTGGAGAAGCATAATTTAAACCTGGTGAGTAGACGGGGGTGGCAAAGAGTAACTAATAGGAGGAGACAGCCATCACCAGGAGAACGGCAGCATTGTTGCAACACCTGTAAATGACTTATGTTTTCCTGACAGTGGCAATCAGACAGAGAGAGAAGAACACCCTCCCAAAAAATGGCAGCAGCAGTCGTGTCAGCAAGAGTCCCAAAACAACATATGTTTATGTTGAAGTGACAAAGCCCTCTAGTGGCCGTAGTAAGAGGCTGTCCTCCCCAAAAATACGACCGTATAGGTGACGTATCTGTGCAAGCAGCTTATTACGACCCATATTTATGTTTATTGTTAGGCGGCGACCTATAAAGAGCGCCAGAGTCTGCATAGGTAGGAGGTTGGGGTGGATGGATGTGTCAAACAACACAGGATTTTCACCCAGGAGACTGCTGTTCGTGTCCCGTGTGAAACCAAAAGTCATTGACTTATTTTAATTTACGTACGTAACTTAACTTACATAACTAACGTGGTTAAACTATGATCTTTTCCTAAACCTAACCAAGTAGTTTTGTTGCCTAAACCTAACCAATCTGCAACCGTTTCACAATGTTAACCACATGTTTATTATTGTTACCATGACGACGAAGGTCCAGTACGCCTATATATGTCGTTTTCTGAGTCACTGACAACCTATTCTGTCGTTTAGGTTGGAGGACTTGTTGCGTAGTGATTATGACAGGAGCAGAGGAGGAAGTCAGGTGACGTTATAGAAACACAAAGTCCGCATAGAGAGGAGGTCGGGGTGGATGGATGGGACAACAAAACATCAGACTTTTACACCGCTGTTCGTTTTCTGTTTCCCACCGACAGTCAAAAGCATGACCACGATTGTTCCTTAACCGGATGTTTATTATTGTAACCGTGACGACAAAAAGGTCCCCAAACCTTGATGAAGTAGTAATTTTAACCCAAACCATAATGTTTCCCTAAAGCTAACAATACTTTTTGTGCCTAAACCCAACTTAACCATAACCACATCATTAAACAGTTTTATTTTTCTACAGTGATGTGATGGTTTTGGACGGCAGATCAGAAAACATGAGATGTGAATGCAAACAGCAACAGGTATACAAACCATTGCATAATAACCTATAAATAATAACACCTCCAAATTTTCCCCTTTCTTTATGTAAAGAAGTACAAGTACATTCTGAAAACGTTCACAATTAATTAACCATCCATTTACAAAACAGATGATGAACAGCCTGAGATGTCTTAAGAAAAATAAGTGCAATTTCAACAATATGTCTTAGTTTTTCCACATTCAGTAAGTCTACTGTCATTATATGTGCATTACAATCTACAAAGGCAGAAAACATTTTCTTGGAAAACCCAATATTAAATGTTTTCTCGGAAAACCCGACACTCTGTGTCCACTTTTCTCCTTTTTGACAAAGACATTTGGCGGCTCCTGCATGAACAGTAGCCTACGCTTGAAAGTGTCGTGTCACGTAGCGTGTATGTAAGTACGTGGGATCTATAATAGCATATCTAGCATAGGGCCTGCTACTCGCATGCGGGAGAAGTTAGCCTTCAGGGCTTTCTGCCAGAAAGGCTTTGAGCCTGCTGCTCTTATTAGGACAACACAGTAGGAATAGCAGTGCATTTTATTGAAAAATTGGAATTATTGACTTTTCACACTTTGCAAAGTCATCCAGTGGGCCGGATTAGACCCTCTGGCGGGCCGGTTCCGGCACGCGGGCCGTAAGTTTGACACCCCTGCAGTAGAGGATGTGCACTGCAGGGTGACATTTAATGCCACCAATCTGTGTGTGTGTGTGTGTGTGTGTGTGTGTGTGTGTGTGTGTGTGTCTCATATTGAAAGTTTGTCTTATTACCTGTCATACAATAAGGTTTTATATGACAGCAAAGATCAATTTCTTGTGTGTTCATCAACCGTGCAGCCGCTTCCCAAACAGATTGATAACACTGGAAGATTCTGCAGAACCCCCTGATAACATGTGATGTGTTTTTATTGATCATTCCTACAGTAACT
Organism: Macquaria ambigua; assembly: GCA_008360985.2. Taxonomy (NCBI): domain Eukaryota; kingdom Metazoa; phylum Chordata; class Actinopteri; order Centrarchiformes; family Percichthyidae; genus Macquaria; species Macquaria ambigua. The sequence goes on along the minus strand of VMKM01001612.1, from coordinate 69,854 downwards.
TTGTGTAACATCACAAGGTTAAAGTGTGTTTAAGTTTAGACAACTGAAATTCCTCTGTTAAGGTTAGGTTAACATCAGGTTAATAATCTGATCACTGGTATGAAATGGGAGTGCAAATTTATGTTTCACATCCATTGTGCCATACTTTTAGCTGCACTTTATGACCCTCACATTATACTGTTCTAATATTGTCACTGTCATATGAACAGAATTCCTGAGAAGACGACAGGCTTCTCACCCAAATCTGCTGGCTCACTTATCGGATTTTCACTTATTCACACACACACACACACACACACACACACACACACACACACACACACACACACACACACACACCTTCATCTTCAGGATTTCAAGGATCCTGCAGTGAATGTTCAGCTAATTTGATACGAACCAGCTCAGATGGGTTTAACGTCACACCTGTCACAGGTAAGACGAGACGGGATTAAAACTTCTGTGAAACTCATTGCTTTGAGTAAACTTGAATGAAATTTCATTTTCAATCTTCAGAGGTTTCATTCACAATGTGCTTTTGTTAAAAAGAGATGATTATTCTTTTTTTTTGGGGGGGAAACTCTTGTTAATATTCCTTTTGTGCTTTCTACAGCATCCTACTAACACAGGGAGCTACAGAAGCATCATCTGATCCATTTATTTGCAGCGTAGCTCCACCCAGCTCCAACCTGAGCAAAAGTTGAATTAGTTACAAGTGAATGCATGGCCATCCATGCTCTAGTTTTTTTATTTATTTATTTATTCTTTATCTATCTCACTCCCATACTGCACATTGTGAAACTGGGGATCCAGTTGTGGATACACATCAGAACTTCACAACTATAGAAGATTCATCTGTGTCTGATAAAGCTCTCTTGGGGTTGATATTGGCAGATTTGTTGAAAAGGAAATCTGGCTAGTGAAAAGGAAGACTGAAAGCACTTCAGAAACATCTGTAGACTTCAGAAAATCTGGCTGCAGGCTGAGAATTATTAGAACATCCTGTCCTCACACTGCACTTTGCCCTCACCCTGGATTTAACACTGCTGTGCTAATTTAATATTTAAATGACGTGAAACACGCAGTGAACCCATTAACCTGAGATTGGTGAGGCAGTGATGAGGGTCAGTCAGACCGTTGTCATAGAAGCAGCCCATCAGGTTGTCAGGGAGAACAGTTAAAGTACATTCATCCAGCCCTTCACTTACTAAGCCATTTATATTTTGTCTTATTTGTGTCTCTATGTCTATAAACGTGAGATTCTATCTACCTCTTTTATGCATTTTTCCATTTGCACACAAAACACCAAATATTTAAATCTCAACTAATCATGTTTTCAGTACTAACAGTGAATCAAACAGCTACTTAAATGTTGCAGTTTAAGTTCAGTGTCACATGTATAAGCACAATGAAATGCTCGCTCATCCTTTGTGCACATAAACAAACACAGACCATCCGTACCGTAACGTTTAAAGCCCACAACGAACCTCACAGCCCACATAATAGTAACACTTACAACCCACATAACCATATACCCACTGCACTCACATGTAACACTGCATGTGTGCTATTTACAAAAAGTGACCAGTGCATGTGGGAGCGTCAGATATTCAGCAGCCTGACTGCCTCTTGCTGTGTTGCTGGGCACCAGAATCGAAGGAGTAATTGAATTTGTATCACACACCAGCTGCCACTGCCAGTCAAAAAAAATAAAAATCGAAGACATCTAACGTTCTGGTTAAACGCGATAAGACGAAAGAATTGGACTGAGGCGATCATCAAAAGTGCTCGTGTTTGTAGCGCACACTTCATATCAGGTAGGGTGAAATAAAGTACTGTCTGTTGAGGTATGAATAACGTTCTGTGTCTAAAGGTTTGTCATGGCCACCTAATCAGATATTGGGGAACTAGGAGGAATAGGTGATTTCTCTCCGCCCACACATACAACATCATAATGTATACTAACAGAAAAGGGGTCTATTATATCTTTCAAACAAATGCTGATGAAGAAACACCAAATCTGCCTCGGATAATAATACATTTTGGCAGAAACCAATTGCCACACAGATTACATTTTTATCAATTTAAAGACAAAAGTATTGTCAATAAATGCAATGCTGTTCAAACAACATTTATATGTATAGAACACTTTGGCTTTTCAACCAAGTTTAGCCCAGTTTAACCTTAAACATCTGTATGTGTTTTGACCTCCAAATCATCACCAAAACCATAAACAACAAAAACATGGCAACCACCATGCCTGGACTTTCCCCTGCACTAAATGAACCTCGTGCCACTTCCTGTATTAACTGGCACTGCACACACAAAAAATAAATGTAAATTACCAAGGCAAAATAGTTGCATATGGACATAATTTGTTTATGTGCAAATAAAAGACAGCAAAGAGGCATGAAATTAATTCTAACATCTCCAACTCCACAGTGCTCCTTCCAGCTGAGACATGAGACATCCTTTACCTCATCAGCAGTTTAAACATGCCGACAGAGAACAGCTCTCTCAGCTTTAAATGGGTTTTCAGTGACAGACAGCTCTTTTTTCAGTCTCATCCCATTCTCTTTCTATTTCACCTTCTATCTGTTGCCCTTCTGTCCCTCTAAAACACACACACACACTCAAAGTCGTGTTTTGGTGTCATAATCACCGCAGTAATCACGGCAGAAGAGGTGACAGCGACAATGGAGCGCTGATTGCGGCCGCCTCTCAACGACCGTTGAAAACTAGAAAGTGGGCGCTTCTGTTTGCCGTCAAGGACTCCGAGTCATCACCAGCTCATCTCACACACACACACACACACGCACACACACACACACACAAACATAGAGGCACACACGTATAGACGGTTGAAAACAAGATAGTGACCCTGCAGACCCCCTGTCACGTTTTGTTGGAGACATTTTACTCTCCAGAATTGTAAAAAGGGGAGAAGAGATAAAAATTGGTAGCAGGTGTTGAAATCAACTTATTTAACTTAAATGTACTTTATGTATGAAAACATGGTGTTGCACGTGCTTTGTGGCATGAAGAAATGTGTCCTTTTGGTAACAGATGTACAGTTTTTGGAGTGTTTATTCTTCATGCCATTTAGTTTGTGCACATCAGACCGTTTCCTCTGACAAATTACTACATGAAGTGTTTCTCTTTCTAATCAGCTCTCTTGATTGTATTTGTTTCTAGAAACGACCAGTGGGAGGCAACAGAGTCCCAGCTGCATATCTGCTCTCCACTGAATTGTGACATGTTGCACAAAGACACACAGTCACTCACACACACAAAAGCTCAGTGACAAACACACGGATCCTTCAGCAGATTAGCACAGAAACACAAATGCAGACCAGTGGTTTCTTCTCCAAAACATTACTACTCTCACTTACTGTCACTTTTTGCTTCCACTTTTTCTGCCTTATATTGTAACATATATTTAAATCTACATTAGATAAAACAAAATGTATACCACAGACAAAATCAAAACTCAACAGAGCTGAGAGTATTGTGTTGTAATTTTGGAGAAGTTTGAGTGTGCCACTGTGCCAATGAACATAATCTGTTGACAACACTGGGTCTGCAATTTGCACGTATGACCGTGTTGTTTTGTATATGTATTTCTTATATTATTTCATCTATTTATTGACTTTCCAGGGCTGTTGTGCACCCATACTGTACCCTGGAGCTCCTCACAATTGTCTATACTGCCTATTCCAGGTATGCAAGCATCCGGCTCTGAGCCCATGTATTTGATTTTGGGTTGGGTCGGGTTGCGGGCCTTGATATTTCTTTCAAGGTATATGAAATTAAAGTGATGAAATAATTGCCTAACCAAAGTAAAGTTATTTTTAGGCAAAGATATTGGCATGCCCCCAACCCCCCCTAGCTAGCTAGCTAAGTTTTTGGACCTTGTATTTCTAAAGCCCTGCGTACAGCCCTGGTTGCAGGTCAGGTCCAGGTTTGCAAAACTGGACAAAAGTGCAAAATCTAGCAGCTAAAGAGCCAGATATTTGATGGAGTTGATGGAGACCAAATCAGAGCTAAAATGAGAGGGAATATTGGACTTACAGGTGGACACAAACACGACTTCAATTGGGATGATAATGTTGCTCTGTGTCTGCTGGATGTGGAAGTAATTAGTTGTTTGCTAACATGTTAGCCAGAACCACTTCACAGGACGTGTATGTCAGCTTGTTTTGGAGTTCTTCTGCCCCTGGTGGCCTAAAAACAATTAATGCAGCTTTAAGTAAAGGTTTGAATGCAGGATTTCACTTGTAATAGAGTACTTTTCTATGGTAATTCTGCTAACTAAATAAAATATTTGGGTTCTATTCTTCCAATACAGTGTGTAAAAACATGTAAATGTGACATAAGAACTTGTTGGAGGCGAAACTTTCTCTGATGTAAAAACAAACACAAAGGTTTCCACACATTATTTATTTTCCCCTCCACGAGCCACACACAGACCCTGACAGCACTGATCTGCTTCAGTAAATGATGCTTCTTAGCGCTACGTTCTGCCATTCTGCCTGGCGCTGCTCGGCTCGAGAGCAAAGTGCACTTACAGCTGAAAACAAGGTGACATATTTGTTCCTGATTGGCCCAGACTGGGCGGAACGGCATGTTTGCTGCTGCTTGTTTTTCAGAGCATCCTTCTCTCGCCAAGCAGATTTTTGGCAGCATGCGCGGGGAAAGAGCCGTCCTGGGATCTCCACCAACCCCTGAGCTGAATGAGAAGGAGCTGGGCGGCGATGGCAGGGTGTCTGCGGGGGGTTAAGCTGTGACCCAGATTTCTGCACGAGTCTTTGTCCTGGAGGACAGAGAAGATTCTCCTCATTCATCTCGCTGAGGGCCGAGTTTCTTACTGTTATAAATACAGTGACAGAGGGAGAGCGAGAAAGAGACTCAGGCCAATAGAGTCACGAGTTTCGATGTTCTTTCATGCGACAGGTCATGCATTATGGATTATTTTGGGGAGACATGCAAATGAGCGGCTCACCAGATATTTGTTTACCGCTCATTCTAAAATCGGCTGCAGATGTGGGCTGTAAAGGCCACTGGCTCTGCAGGAGTCCACGTCGTAAAAGTTCAGGAACTGCACAGTTTGGGAAGTAGAAAAGCTTTGGATTTGTATAAAGTTCACACACACCTCGCAGTTTGTAGCACAATTGTTAAGGGAAAATGTTAAACTTTTGGTGCTCAAGTCACAAAAAGTAGTGATATTGTGTTGCTGATGTAGCTTTATTGGTTTTTAATTTTTATTGTCTGTTTTATCCCGCTGCTTATTTACACCTGAGTGCTCTCTGTTGGCAAAGTCAACACTGGACTACCTTATGCCACTGAGAAATCTCTGATTCTGATTAGCTGTAGGGTTTCATTATCTTCCTTCAGTTACTGTTTAGAGTTTTTTTCTAAGTGAATCCTAGATATCTTATAATTGTTGAAAGGGCTGGGATAGATCTCCTCCTATTGGTTTATTTTGTGGTTTTCAAAGATAACACCAACATAAAGTTGACATTTAAAAAGTCCACTGAATGAATAATCATTTTATATCACTGCAAAGTGGCCGTGGTATATGGTGGAAAATCCACTCTACTCTAGTGTCAGGCATTTATTTTTAAATAACCACAGAGCTCATCAGCAGTCATATCTTATTTATCTCTTCTTTACCTCTCTCTTATTTTCTTGTATCTCGCTATTTGTGGTCTGAACATTTGCTGTATAGGGCTGGTGACCCTGCCTATTAAATAAACTGATTGATACTTAAAACTGATGGAAAAAAACACAAGATCCTGTGATTAACATATTGTTTTTGAATTAAAGTGAAATTAAAGTCTGGTGCCTTCACATTTACAACAAGATTCTTGCAGCTGTAGAGTTCAAGACTAATTTCTTTAATCTATTTCAAGCAGATAAAATAAAATAAAGATGCTGCAGTTGAAAAAAAAAAAGATTTCTAGTGATGAACAAAGAAGTGTTTTGTTTGCGAGCTGAAGGACACTGAAGCATCCAAACCCTCGAGGTGTCATCAGTGTTGCACAGAGTGAGAAACCTTGGCAAGTGTGTCCATTGTCCTGTTCTCACACACACACACACACACACACGTATAGGGTTTTGTCAGGAGGGGTGAATGTGGGAGGTGTCCTTGGTTTTGGGTGGGCAGTTCTTCGTATAGTTCTCCTCATTCACTGAACCCCCTCCTTCGCCCCCTTCCTCCTCCTCCTCCTCCTCCTCCTTTATCCTTCTCCCCTCTTTTATCCAAGTGTTGGCGGCCCCCACATTCTCACAGAGACTCAGAGCCGCGGAGCGTCACATGGTAAGAACACCTCGGCCTCTGCTCACACTAAACAACTACACAACAAACCTTCAACACTAAACAGCTCTGCATCTCTGCTTCCTCCAAAAACTGTCTAACCAAATAGTAGAGCGCTGGAGACAACGAAGAAAGAATTGTTTTGTTTTTTTGTCATGACTTATTGATGAGGGGTGTATTTGGAGGAGTGTGTGTGTGTGTGTGTGTGTGTGTTTTTCATCTCCCAGAAACTCCTGTTAAAATGCTGCAGTGGAAGAGATCTGTTTAATCTGACATTTTTGTTTGTTTGCTTTTTATTCTTTTTTCTGGATGAACATGAACTTGTGAAACTAAATCCTGAATGTCAAAGGAAGAAAATAAAGAAAAACAATCATACCAAATTTGAGGGGAATAAAGGGACACTATTATATATAAAGTTGAGCATACCCAAAGCTTTTTTGAAGTAAAAAGGTTAACATACAGTTAACACAGCTGCAGAAATCAGTAAAGGACTTGCTGTCCTCCAGCTTGCTGTTGTTTCTTAATGTTGCTGTTCACTTCGGGAAACGCAAAGAAATGTTCTGTTTTGTTAATTAATTAACAAACTGAATGTTGCGTTACACTTATCACCTCAGACCTCCTCAAAAACAGGAGATCTTTGAAAACTTCAGATCACTTCAGGCTCACTCAGACACAATATTGTTCTCATTTTACAAACGATGAAAAACAAGTAAATATACAAAAATCTATTTAAACAAATCTATTTTAAGCAAGACTGACTGCAGAAATGTTAACTATGCACATTGATCCCACTTTGACTTACATAGCGAGATGAGCCGTTATAGAAGGATGTAGATGCCAGGACCTCTCTCAAAAATCAGCAATTTCTGTAAATATACCATGGCCACTGAGAATTCTCAATCCTGATTGGCTCTCCATTCATTTCTTGTTATGACAGTATAACTGGACACCTTTGGCGCAGGTGTAGGTTGACTGTGGCTGCTTTTTATGTAGCAGCAAGGAATCAATCAACTGGTAGAGAGAGCATAGGTAGTGGAGATGCTGTGGTAAACTTGAATGCTGGGAGACAGTACAGGACCTTTTTTCAAACTGGATTCAGCCACAACAAAATGTGTGAAATATGAATATTAGTTTGTATTGTTGACGATGCTGTTAGGAGATATAGCGGGATGTGTCTTTCTGTGTGCTGCATTGAAATGGAGTGGAGACCACGTCCACCCAGCTCAAACTGGCACTGTGTCGGTGGGGTTTTGGAGGATACCATGTGTTCACGATTCGAGAGCCTATAATTTGTGAAATTAATCTTTATGTGTGTTGAAACCAGATTTCAAAGCCAGTCAGGACTTTAAGTCTCAATGTTAGCCTGCCGTTACTTGTGAAGCTGCTTCCTGCTATCAGCTGTTTGGTGTTTACAGTTGATTCACATCTTGTCTAGTAACACAGTGTAGGAAATATATTCGTCATAAAATGAATGACTGATAGTTTTAATGTGATTACATATGGTAGTTTGGTGGCAAGTGGCCATGGTATAAGTGGAATAATACCATCTGAGTTGTACAATGAACAATGATGCATGTCCAACTTGTCGAGTCTTTTACGCTGTGTCTACACAGGAGGCGTCTTTCAGCCATCCGTCTCCAGCACAGAACAGATATTCCTCTATTTTAACCAATGCAGCTGTCTACACAGGCTGTGTAGCAAAACAGTGTTAGCAATCAGTTTACACATCCAGCAGACACAAAGCAACATGATTATACCATTGGAGTGGTGTTTTTATGTCCAAACTTCACTCTTCTTTACCTCTGCTTTGGTCTCCACCGACTCCTGTGAAAATGATATGGCGTCCTTTAAGGCATCAGGTTTATTTTCTTATGTTTTACTGTAACTACAGTGATTGTGTATTGGGGCTCAGAGTGCTGCCAAAATGTGGGTGACCTACATGCAGTACTGTGCCTGAACACATCCTGTGTAGACACTGACGGAGGACTGAGGCTGCTGCTCTGCTGCTGTCACTACACTACACCCTTCAGCCAATCAGAATTGAGTATTCCTGGCAGCATTGGTATAATTCACAATAGAGTGCTGCAGGGTTGATGTATTTTTGTAGGCTAACCCAGAAGTTAACATCGCCCTGGTTCCCTCAACAAAAAGCCAATGGGATTTTTTCATTGGATTTTGGATTCTTTGTGAAAGATAGTGTAGATGAAAAAACTAAAATAATTGTATTAAAGTGGCAGATTGTAAAGCCCATTCATGTGTTCGGGGAGCGCTTTGGCTTCAACTGAAACAACACCATGATGCTCTAGAGCACAATGTACTTCTGATTGAATTTCCCACTTCATTACAACACAAACACATTAACATTATTAATCGGATTAATTATGGCACCACAGAACCTGTTTTGTTGTTCTCACTGTATCACATCATTAACGGTATGTTTGTGCAGGGAAGCAGCCGGTTGAGTGTTTATACACTGACCCAGGGGCACAGTGGTACACAGGATGTGGATGCTTTTACTCTCATTAATACAGACTCTAATTGTTTGGAGTGCAGATTGCAAATGCAGTTAATTGAACACACAACAACTAACCTGAGAAACAGACTGCAGGCAGAAGTAAGAGTCAAAGGACAATCTGAACATTTACATCGACTTAGATCATTTTCACATTAAAGTTCTAATAAATAAGACATATGCGTTTTATAATTCCTCTTAACAAGAGAGTTTAACAGGCCGATATTATTAGCTGATATTGTTTATCACAGATACATCGCCATCAGTGTTGGCAGATCTGCAAAAACACACTGCAGAGGAGTAAACTGCAGCAATACATGTTTTATTGGCAGCATATTCATGCAAATTTCACTTGAACATTTCTTAATTCAAGATTAGAATAGTTTTGTTGTATGTGTTTTCATTTGTATCATTTAATACTACTTGCTTCATTTTTCTCCATACTTTGTGGTTGTGATGGCCCGTTGCCCTCCCAGAAATCTTATAAATAAATCATTTATTTCCACATGTATTTCTGTGAGTTGAGCCGTAATCCTCTCCTCCACCGTCCCCCCTCCCTGCTTGTTGTCTGATAGGTACATGTCCGGTCTGGACTCTTCCTGGGGGAGTGTTTCTGACGCTTGGCTGCTCTTCAATAAGCCACTGACAGAGACTCACACCCCCACTCTGTGTCTATTGTCTATTTCTTTTTTAACATTTAATACTCGTGTCGTGCCGCTCTATGACATTCTGGCCCTCTGGGATACTGATCTTATTTAAAGATTAATAATGCTGCGCCAATTCAGACAACATATCTAATGATTTTAATTTATTAATAATTATAAGTATTATTATGATTTTTTTATGTTGTAGTGTTGAAAGTTGCAAGACTTGTTATATTTTCATTGTGGCTCTTTTGTACTAAAATAAACTTTCCTTTGACCTTCTGTTAAACATGGGGTAAGAAAACTGTAAGTTATATGACTGGAGAAAAAGAAGGGGAGGGAAAAGTTGCTTTTATTTATATATTTTAAACATTAAAAATGGGGAGCTCTCTTAAGTCTGCAAAAATAATCCTGATGTCACCAGACGTGGGTATTTACCAGGCAAGGTGGGTCAAACAAAAGACTCTATGGCGATGCATTATGGGTAATGTAGGATCCAGTGTTTTAGGAGGTTGATCTAATATTTGAGACTAAAGATATATATATATCTCAGGATATCTCGGGCTCCCAGATAACAATGGCAGTGAAGTCTTTTTAAAAACGGAGCTTTCGGACTGGAAGAAACATCAAAATAATCGTTCAAGGCTACATTCAGCCATGTTTGGCCAATAAAAGCATCCAGAAGGAAATGACAGAAACACAGTGTTAGCAGATAGCTGCCTATTTACACATCCAGCAGACACAGAGCAACATGATCATCCCATTGGAGGGGTGTTTGTGTCCACCTGGTAAATGTGAGTCCAATATTAACTCTCCTTTTAGCTCCAGTTTGGTCTCCACCAACTCCTGAGAAAAACATCTGGCTCTTTAGCTGCTAGATGTTCCACTTTCTTCACCAGCTAGGCTCTAACTGTGTCTGTCTGCATGCTGGGCAGCTGGTGTCCAGTGGGTTAATCAGAGCTTGTTTGCTGGAAACAGGGTTGATGAGAGCGCTAAGCCTGACAGTAAACGTGCCACAAAACTAAAACTGTCACCTAGAGAAGGCTAAAACATCGACTTTCAAAGCAAATCTCAAATTAAACACATTTTCTCTTTATTCTGTGTCCAAATGTCCCTTCCCAGCCACCATGAGTGTCCTGCCGTGCAGTTTCCTCTTCCTCCTCCTCCTCTGCCTCCCCATCCTCACTGAGACCAAGAGGCAGCCAGGTCAGGCGAAACCTGACAAACCCCGCCAGCCTCCGCCATCACCCCAACCGGCCAAGAGACCTAGAAACCGCACGGTGCCCGGCTCCGGAGAGCTGACCACCAAGGAGGGCCATCGCTGCATTTGGCAGACGTCCGGTGAAGGCCTGGTGAGCCTGCTGGTGAACTGCAGCACTGAAACACTGGGAGACCAGCAGAGGTGAGGGAAGCATTAACAGTAACATCTCACCTGACACGACTCTCTGAAGGTCGTAGAGTACTACGTGTCGCTCGCGGACATTATACTTGATATTAATGTAATTCACCTTTAATGCCCTTAAATTCATGTCACCTATAAAACTGACCAAAGAGTTCATGTTGGTCATTTTTAATCATTTAAATAATTCATAGGTTCACTCAGTGAGAAGGACACTCAAAACTGGAGCTTATTATTCAAATCATTACCTGTGCTGAGTATCTGGACAACTGCCTAATGGGGAAGATTTATGATGCATATTCATGATTTAGACGAAAGAGCTGATCCATCCAAGCTGGACAGTCCATTCCAGTTTGTCACTAGCAGGAGAAGAAACATCACACAGCCTTTTCCAGTCAAATTCAAACCTGTGTGACAAATGCAGACCAGGGTTAACGTGATTAGGTTCAGGTTACAACAACACCTGAAGATTAGGTAAAGATTGTGGCTTTGGTTAAGAGTTTATAGTTTGTTTTTGTCCATATATCTATCTATCCATCCATCCATCCAGCAGTTCACTTGGATTTCGTACGTTTGTTTTTCTGTTTCTTAACTTTTTCTGCATTTCAGCAGAAATAAGCAATGCAATTATATTTATTGATTATTATTTGATGTAGTCTTTAGGTCTTTTCACCAGTTTAACCACACACAGTTGAGTGTCTTGTATACAGTGATTCCTAAACCTTAGACCCAAGAATAAAACTAACAAAGTAACAATAACTCTTACCTTGGCGGTACTTTTAGATCTCTTGAAATCAGTAATTTTACTTTTACTTAATGAAGTAACATTTAATAAACAAACATACATATGATAATACAGTTTTCATTGTGTCCTGTCCATGTTTTAAACGTCACAGACAGGATCCATTTCTCATGTTACTTCCATCCCAAAGGAGCTACTTTCTACTCAAAGTGAGGATACATACAACAAGTCCTCCAACCTAAACAACAGAATAGGTCGTTTGTCAATGTCAGGCGTACCAGACCTTCGTCGTCATGGAAACAATAATAAACACGTAGTTAATGTTCAGTCGCAGTTTAGGTTTAGGCACCAAAACTACTTGGTTAGGTTTAGGAAAGAGATCATGGTTTGGGTTAAAATAACTACGTTAGTTACGTAAGTTAAGTGTTGTTTGACCCATCCATTCACATGCCGACTTTGTCGCTCTTTATAGGTCGCTGCCTAACTATACACATGATGTGAGTCATAATAAGCTGCTTGCACAGACAACCTATACGGCCGTATTTTTGGGGAGGACAGTCTTGATACATACCCTCAATCTTGCCTTTTACAGTTAGAGGACATTGTTTCTAATTACATCAGAGAACAGGTGTGTGCAACAAACAAATATGCCACTCTATGTAGTGTCATATGTAATATAATTGATTCCTTCATGGAGAGCTGACATGACGATCCCACACCAGTGTCCGTGCTCCATAGAAAACAATGGGTGCGGGTCCTTTAATAGCCATCATACAGATATCCAGTGTGTGTTGCCCTGGAAGCTTTTTAAGTGAGAATGAATGAGCTCAGAATATTGGCAGCTCTTTTTAATATGCAAGAAGGTGATTACTGTTGTGGTTGTCAAGACACAGGTGTGCTACTAAAGTTAAGAAACATCTGTGACAAAGTCTGTGTGTTTTAAAAAACTTTCTAAAAAAATTTATTTCTTTCTCTTCCCTTGTCCTTGTCAAACCTCTTCATTCTTCTTGTTCTTGTTTCTGCTCCTCCTCCAGGTATTGGTGTCGTTACGCTGGTAAACCAGACCTTTGCCAGGCCTACGGGATGAAGTCCAGCCAGTACTGGAAGCAGCTGGTGGGAAAGCTGAAGAAGAGGCAGAACGCCTGCGAAGGAGAGAAAGTCCTGAAGGCCAAAACCTGCAAGAAGGCTCCCGCCGAGGCCCACATGAAGCTCGCCCAACGCAGCGGAGAGGAGGAGAGGAAGGGAGGGAAGAAAGGAGGGAAGAAGAAAGGACCGCCAGCCAGTAAGAGCTCAGATGGAGGGAAGGCAGAGAGGAGGAAGAAGAAGGAGGAGGAGGAAGAAGAGGAGAAGAGGAAGAGGGAGGAGAGGACTGGGTTCGAGGAGGAAGGAGTGGTGAACGACATGGAGCCGGTGCAGAGTTACTGCAGCGAGGGATGGCACTCCGTCTGCTCCTTCTTTGTCAAGTTTTTTGAGGGTTGATGGGAAATTATGACGGAAATGTAAAAGATCTTTGATGCACGATGCCGCGAGTTCACAATCTGAAAACAACAACATATAAAAGGTGTTTTTTTTAATTGTACGGGAAGCACCAGGCAGATCGTTTGTAAGTATAAAGTATCACATTTTCAAATCAAATTGAATATTTGGAGTCAAGGTTTCAGCCACTTTGACTTGGTCGTAAAACAAAACACTTCAGTTATGAACTTTTTACATGGGCCCCCGGCATCTAAAAAGCGTTATAGCGGTATGATAATTAAAACCTGGCAATCTGAGTTATATATAAAACCTTTTAATCAAACCTATCAATATAAACGTCCCTCCCAGTCATCACGAACGCCGACCATCTGCTGAAGTTAATCCACAGTGGAGGGAACAGATGAAAAAGTATTTTAAACGAGGAAAATGAACCAATCTGATTATGTTTGAGTTCAGTTTGTGTTAATTGATCATATTTAGTTTTGGGATGTCGTATAAAGTTTCTTGTAGTTCTCTCTAGAAATGTTCAATCAGATGAAACTGTATAAACAGTGTAATGTTGGAACTGTCTGACTAACAAATAATAATCTTTTGGTGGACAACAATCATTGATCATCACTGATGATAGAATTGATTACTAGCTGAATAGATGTGTTGTTTATCCTTATTTCTGTGACGTGTAACTAATATTTTCGATAAACTCTGTAACTCTTTTGTAAAAACAATCTGGTTCCTGTTGGATGTGAGTTGTGGCAGTTAGACCTGCGCAGCATGTTTTTTATATTTTTTAAAGAAGTTTTAACACTGTTTCTGGCATTCTACAATAAAGACAAATATAAACTAGTGTTTTTTCCAGTTCTGCCATTGTCATTTAAAATTCACCTCAGAGATGCAGATCATTACCTACAGATATAACGGGGGGTACATCTTGGCAACGACAGGATAAAAATGGAGTAATATCACTGAATTTACAGATGTAATAACCAGATGATGATGATGATGATGATGATGATGATGATACTTTATTGTCAGATTTCTCTTGCATCACAGCAGCTCCATTTGCAACATCACAGAAAAGACAAAAAATTAAGACAAAAAACAAAGATACGTACATTAAACATAACATTACAATCACCGAAGACAGTATTCAAGGCCCTTCAAGGTACATTTGATCTTTAATTAAGCTCCATATTTAATTTTAGGATTGACTGGCTTCAGTCTAACCTTATTACATCTCCGGTTTGATGGCAACACTTTGTATTCACTGCTCAGGACCTGGTTGGGGTCAGAGGCCAGCCTTAATATGTTATTATGGTAGGCTGATTCATCGAGTTTCTCAAGGGGTTGGCTTACAGTCTTTGAGCAGATTCTCATTTGGTGGAGCAGTTTGGACTATAAAGTACTTGTACCATGCAGTATTACAATAGTGTAGAAGACTCAAAAACTCAAAACAACAAAAGAAGAATTCGAATTCTACTCGCCCCAAAAGACCTAAGGCAGCAGAGAAAATCAATTCTTTGTTTTGTCTTTTTGCAGACAAATTCAATGTGGTCATCATATGATATTTTGGTTACATCAGTGAGAATATCTTGGAAATATTAGGTTTATTGTTTAGTTTTTGTCGTAGGATTCTGAAAGGGCAAATGTGAGGGTAATAACGGCTCAATTAAAACATGATAACCATCTCTTTAATCCAATTATATCAGGGTGATATTCTTTTATAGAAATGATGTTATGTCAGTCATAACCAGAAAAAACAGCATAAGATTTTTCCTGTGTTGCAACTAGCCTTCCCTCTGTCCGTGGATTCAGACTAGTGAGCCTTCAGGAAAACCTCTCAGGCGAAGCCACATTCAGATATTTCATTGTTCCATCTTGTAGAGTTACAAATTGTGGATGAGGAACGGTTGTTAGAGTGACCTTGTGTGTCCTCTCTTCCTGTTTTGTTTTTCACTTTCTCTCTCTGTGTCTCACATCGATTCATCCCTCCTCATCTTTCTTGTCATTGTCCAGTTTATTGATCTCTCCACACTGATGCTGTATTGCAGTATAGTTTTAAAGAACGGAGAAAAGACAGCGGAAACTGGAGAAAAGAAAGGAAATAAAAAGTGAGAAGAAGAGTTATAGGCCGCCACTGTTCCACCACCTTGTGATTAATGCAGCTGAAACTTGGTTCTTCCGCTGATCTGTGGCTGCAGTTTGCTGCTGTAAACTGCTCTGTTGTGCTCTGTGAATTGAAAAGAAACCCGTCGAATTTTGAGAAAAAGATAAACAGCTTCCCAGGTTAAGAAAGGCTTGTTCCACACAAAACAGATCGATTCAGTCACATTTACCTATTTTGTTTCTGTTGAGCTGTAAACTGAGAAACCGCCCACCTTGGTGTGTAGTGGGACATCAGTACTGTGTGCGTTTCTTTAAAATTCACCTGTAACAACAGGACTGTTTCATTTTGGAAATACACTGCAGAGACATAAGAGCCACATCACAGTTCATGGACACTTTCACCCTCTACAGCAGTGGTTCCTCCACAGCCCTATCAGATGGGCCTCAGTAGCCCTTTATCAGACCCCTCTGATAGAAGGGATGGCTTTATGGTATCGTTCAGTGGGATTCTTTTTGTCGTTTTGGCCAAGTTTGCATTTGGGAGAAATACATGTTGGGAGAAACCTTAAAAATCTGAAATATGTTTATATCAACATACTGAAAAAAACTTTTTCATGAACATATCTACCAAGTTGCAAAATGTTCATTCAACATCTGTCAAAATGTACATTTCCCTCAAAATACCAAATACAAAATAAACGTAAAAACAAAATAATTACACGTAACTTCGAGGAGATGCCATAGTTGCCAGGAGTACGTTATTAACAGCTCCATCATTTTAGCACTTGATGGTGATTTAGGAACCGAGGATGTGGAAACAGTCAGAGCTCTCTAGGATCATGGGAGGATCATGTGGCAGCAGGGTGCCTCACATTTTGGTAAAAACCTTAAAAGGAGCTGGTGACAGTGCCTGTGGCTCTGTGGGTTGAGGTCTGGGAGCATCTCTGTGGTTTTTGTTGAGACAAGGTGACACTCGTCCTGTTTTGAGTCGGTGAACAGGCTCCGCAGCTTTAAAAATAGAACGTCTAACTTTGTGGTGGAAGGATTCCCAAGGACAGAAAAAGAGGGAAGAACTGGGAATATGGAGAGCCTGTACACCTCTCAGTGGTTACCATGCCAACAACCCAAGAGCTGGAGTGTGTGTGTGTGTGTGTGTATGGTAATTTGGCAGGGTGTATTCTGTAGCCTGCAATTTATTAAAATGGGTTGTATGACTGTGTGGGCACAACTGTCACCACTGTCCCCCGCCAAAAGTTACTCCCCACTGTTTGTCATCATGCCTGTTTGCCACTCGTCGATACGAGCGCCATGGCATCGAACATAATGAGCCCGAAGCTCTGTGTGCAGCCGGGACGTGTTTTGTTCTATACACCGCTGTAGTCAAAGGAGGTGTTGGACATTTATAACAAGTTGCAGGATTTTCCAACATTGAATCAGGCTTTCACCATAGGTACGCCCTCTCTCTGAAATGACCTGTGATTGGCCAACGTCTCCCATCATGGGCTAAGTTTTCTAAACCCTACAAACAGAGCCAAGAGGAGGGGCAGAAGTAGAAGTTTCCTCTCAGACCACTTGAATTACAATATACTGAATGGTTATTATGGAATCTTTGCCCAATGACGCCGCAAAAATACTGCCTACCAGCTTTAATTAGTCACCCATGCTGTTTGTATGTTGCAGCAAGTTGTCATGTTAAAGTGTAGCACAACATTTAATGTGTCTGTCTCCACATCAGTATTTATGCTGCAGTTGAGACTCTTTTCTGGACCCCTCCAGAGCAGACACCAGTGGATTGGACAGAGACAATCCAAAGGTCACATGAGAGCACAATTGGAAAAAAGTAATCAGGTGGATTGCTCGTTATTACAGGCTTTTCACATCCAGGACTCCAATACCCACATCATAATCACCTCTCCCACTTCACATCTCCACGGTGGCCTGATTGTCACACACACACACACACACACACACACACACACACACATGCACACACACAGCAGGGAGCAGCATGGGTCAGATCCTCCATAGATTCGGACACTAAGACCCCCCATGTTGGACGCTGGCTGTCTGCCTGTGAGGACTCGGGCACAGTGAGGGGCTGGCAGCTCCCCGCCTCAGTTCAGCTCAGCTTTTATTCCTCAGCTTTTCTCTACCATCTTCATTTTTCCTCTCTTTGGTCACTGTGGGCACACACTGTCACGCACACTGCCAAACAGATCCAAGGTTCCACCGAGCCGCAGATGAAGTCACTAAATCTTTCTGGGAAACAGATTTCTCCTTCAGGAAACTTAAAGACACACATTTGTAGTCTAGCAGTTAGAAGTGGTGCTTCCAGAGTTGTTTGAACAGTTTCTTGTCTCTTGGTTGGACTGTTTATTTAAAACTGCAGACAGGATTTGAACCCACAACCTCTCTGCCACCAAACAGTCTTCTTCACCAGCTGAACAATCAGGACTTTTTGACTTTTGGTAAAAAAAAAAAAAAAACATCATGTGAAAAGCAGTCTCTGATGTCCACCCTCTCTAACTGCTTTTGCATCAATATAATGTCACCCTACTTTGCTTAATTACTTCTTTATGAATTTCTTATGATTTGCATTTGAATTTAAGACATTTTAAGAAGTTGCAGACAACCCGTCTACTGTAATATTATTGTAACCTTTATTTATGCAGGTAATCTAATTGGAAATCAAGATCTTCTTTGAAACATGAAGACACACAACAAAACACAACCAGACACGCACGCACATGCAAACAGCATCAGAAACAATCACACACATCTTTAAAAAGGTCCAAATTAAATTAGAATTGAAAAGGGAAGTGATATACAGAGGCAGCTTTAGATTATAGTTCTCTTCTTGTTGCCAGTGAGGACCAGCCTACTTTTTTGTATACACAGCAATGAGTGCGATATTTATTATAAAGCTAGGTAGCTACCGCCTTAAAAACGTTCCCTTGGTCCTGTCTGTGTGTCTGGACACCCGTGTGCCATAAGAGGACAAACATCTGCAGCTTTCCCTCCCAGCTAAACACAACAACAGCAGCTAACATCACACATCTGTTCCTGCTCTCTCTCTTCAATATCTTTCCATCAATGAGATCGGCTGCTGGAAAGACGAAACGCTGCACACTCTCGTCCCTCCCGAGCTCATGTTTGCCCAACCCTGGTTTTAATTTCCAAGCAGCTGTATTAGCTTGAATAATGAGTTCAGCGGGTCTCTGCTGCTCTCTGCTGGGAAACGTTTAGAAGTGCAAAATGTCAGTCAAAGTCCAATGTACTAAATCCACCATGATTTTTATTTATTTTTTTAACCAGAAATGAATAAAGTTCTTAATGTGGTAAGAAACAATATTGACATGTAACTTAGAATAAGGTCTTTAAAAGATTGATTCCTGCACATTTTGAAATCATGTTCAAAGTTAGATTTAAATGAACACTGCAAATCTTGACTGAATGAAGATAAAAACCTGCATTATGGATTCTATTGTGTTCTCCATTAGCCAAACAGTTTGAATGCTATTAATAATCAGAAAGTGATACTGAAGTGGTGTTATTTAACTTTTTTCAGACCAGATTTTACCACCAGAGGTCCCTGTTGGATCACTGAAATAAAAACACCACATAACGTGTATGAGTGAGTGCAAGAGAGCAGGAAATAATGACGATACAGTACTGTGAATGAATGGAAAATTATCAAGTGAGGAACTGAAATAGATATCCACTTAAAATGTCCTGCAGCCACAGACGGCTGACGTCACTCCTCAACACTTTGTTTTATTTTCTTCACAAAACACACGTTTTATTTTATTAAATTTCAGCTTTTAATCTCTCACTGGTGGCGTACTAGCTATTAACATAGTGAAAAAAAGTGAGTTTAGTTGGTTTCCCTGTCATTTCATCAGCTGCCTTATCTCCGTTCTGACTGATGGGTTTGTCCTGTTGAACTGTGGCTGTACACCTGATAGCAGCGTGTGGGTCAGAAACTGAAAAGTGAGCATTTCACACAGCTGCTGCCTGTTACATCATAACCTGCTGAATCCTGAATCCTGAATCCATAATCCTGAAAGAACTCTGGTTGTAATTCTGTGTTTTGGATGAAACTGTGCACCTCCCAGTTTGAATGCAGTGTGTTTTGAGTCGGTTTTCTGCGTGCGCTCTTAAAAACAAAAAACAAACGCACAAAGAAAAGCGTTTGTATTGTATGCCTGCAGGGACATGTGAGAAAAAAATACACCCTGCATATGAATTTCATTTTAAATTCCTTTGCTTCAAGAAAGGCTTGAGTGAAGAGAAAATGACATCCTCTGTGATCACAGCCTTAATGTGTGAATTCATGCTGTAACCAGTCTAACCACTTTACACAATGCTCATTAACAGTGCATCATCTATTTTATGAGCTGCAAAACAACCAGTTACTACAGCTTTAAAACGTTTAGTGGAGGAAATGTACTACATTTCCTTCTGAACATATTCTCTGTATGGTGTGCATTTTAGGACATTTCAGATTCAGCTTTAAGCTCAACTTTCATCAAAGCTGAAGGCTCAGCAGAATGAATTCAGTTTTATGTGCTACTATTAGCATGCTAACATGTCTTGCTAATATTTAGTATGTATCGTGTTTGGCAACTATTGGATGTTAAAGCAACATTATGCAAGAGTTGGTATTTTTTGTGCAGTTCCCCCTCATGGACAGCTGTACATGTGAATCTGTAGACCAGCTGGAGGATTTGGATTTGGTGGGCTGACTTGGCTTATGATCAGAAACTAGCTAACACAGCCAAACATCAAGCAAGTGCAACAACACAAGACAGAGCAAGCCAGCTAATGTTACTCACTAGTCCAACATCAGAAGGCCGGCTCGCCGTCTGTCCTGCAGACTTTTATTTTGTGAAGCTCTCGCCAATGACTAAAAGCCAGTCTGAGATTTCCTCTCGTCCGGCCTCTTGCTCGGTCACTCTCTCTTTGTCTCTTCTTAGCTTCCTCCGTCAGCGTCTTTTCGGTCTCTTGGCCTCTGCCATGATGTCCGTACTGAGAATACCGAGCTGGACCCGTGTGACGTAGCGTTATGCACTTCTCGCGGGAGATCGTACCCGCTCAACCCGAGTTACAGAGTGCAAGAACAGACGGCGCCGTTCTCCTTATTACAAGTCAGCGTAGCATCACAATGATTTTGAAGCTGTTATTTGAAGGTCAAATAGTTGCATAATGTTGCTTTAACTTGCTTGTGTGGCATTTTACATTTTGTATTTTAGTATTTAGCATGCTAAGCATTATTAGGATGTTAACATGCTCACAGTTAGCAGTAGTTTTAGAGGTATTCTGCCATGAACTGAAGTGCTGGACAGGTGTAAACTCTGATAGTAAAATGAATCAGCAAAGTTAATAGGATTCAACAAAAAGAGGTTTAAGTTTAGTGTTAAAAAAAAGAAAACTTTCAGTATAATCACAAAAAACCCCTTCACACCCCCGCCTGATAACACATGAGTCCAGACAGTCTTATTGACCTTGCGTCGTCCGTCCGTGTTGGACTGAAGTGACTGTTACCTGCAGTGTGAGCTGTTCACACTGCTGTCAGGATATTTACACAAGCTGCAGCATCCGTCAGATTACAGGCCGGCCACAGACGCCTGACTATTTCAAGACCAGCTGAGCCAGAGGTGGCACACTGCCTGTGTGTGTGTGTGTGTGTGGCTCACATAAGGACAAGAGTGTTCCAACATACTGTGAGCCTGTATTGGACAATAGATGATACTGCATACGTGTCACACTCCACATGCTGTAAGAATGTGTGTGTGTGTGTGTGTGTGGGCAGGGCTGATCTCATTTCCACACAATGCTCGGGTGTGTCAGGGTTAAAGAGGGACACACACCTCAGCACACTGAAACTGCATGACTTTTTTAATTTTTTTACACAGAAAAGCAAACAAGAAAATAAAAAAATACCCCTCTCCCCCACTGAACTCCTGGACACTGGAATCAAAGACGTGTCTAACCGTCCACCATCCCGACCTCCAAGGGCACTGGACTGTCTGTAGAGTGCATGCAGAATTGTCCATAGAAACATCATTCCTAAGGTTACTGGAGAGATAACAGGCCTGCAGAATTAGCCAGGTGAAATGTATTTGTGGTGAAAAATAGGAGGGACAGGAAAAATTGTGGGCAGCTTCTTTCTTCTTGGAGAGATTCTGATTAACTGTTTGTCCGAAGAATAAAATGTGGTATCATCATACAGTACAGTGGCCGTGTCGTGTAGCGTTGTGTACAATGATACTGTGTGCATCTGTAAAAAGTTTACAAAAGCACGCACATCCAAATTGCTGGATAAAAGTACACGTGAAAAACTGAGAAAATAAAGTCTGCACACTACATAATGCTCACTTGAATCAAGAATTTCTGAGCACAGATCCAACATCGAAACCATGATACTGGAACAGCTAATAGAGCTGCTCGCACAACATTTCTTCTCTCAGATACTTGGACATCAAACTGGTTAAACATCCCCATCGTGAAGGTGATAACTAACTCATTGCTACTAAAAAGAGAAGCGTTTTGGATCTACAGGTCCAAAAGGGTTAAATGAGGAGAGGCTCTCTCTACTTACCAGTTGTGTGTGTATTCATGATATTCCCTGTGTTTTTATGATTGCTCTGATGCTGATGTTGATATTAAATCCTCAGCTTGTGGGTTATATACATTTTTTTGCTCTGTCTCTCCATTGCAGTTATTTCCACCTTCTTAGATCAGCAGAGGCGTCTCTAAATCAGTCAGGTTACATTTTCCTTTTTCTGTTTTCGTCTTGTTAGTGCATTACATTATGATGGTTCATATTTGACACTCTAGTCAAGTTGCTCTGGTTAAGCTCTAGGTACTATACAAGGACTTTGACCTGACAGATAAGTGTATCTTTTTGAAGTGTACTGTGGACCTTTGTACAGTTCTTGGGTGTGTGTGTGTATATATGTGTGTATATATATATATATATATATATATATATATATATATATATATATAAATAAAGTGTATATGGTGTATTTTCTGGGGACTTTATTGTGCATTTTTACTCTTCATTCTATGTTTTACTAATGTGCTGACTATTTTTCTCCTCTCAATATGCAAAAAAGTATGATGATTTATTTACCTGATGATTCTGTTATGGTATGTTTCGGTGGTTTAGAAGATATTGTACATACGAATTATTCTCACAGGGTTTATTGTACGTATTAATTGTATTTAGAGGGTTCACTACTTTATGTATTTCTTTTTCTTTTTTTACATGACCTGTCAGGTGACCCCTTTGGACAAATAAAGTGCGTCTCTGGATTTGTTTCATGTCTGAAAAAGGCCTTCCACCCGAAATGTCACAGGGTGTTATTAGAGATACCCGCTGTGATGCATCGTCATTGCAGACTGTAAACAGCATGTTTACACCTTTACTCTCTCTGCAAGTTTTTGGCTGTGATCGCAGTCTCACAGAAGCTCCGGCAGAGCTCTCCTTTCTATTTCTATTCGAGTTGTGTTTCTGAGGCCTGCAGTTACTAACTTAGTCAGCCACAGTCATATGCCACACAATCATGTGAGTGCTGTAAGTGGTTGTGAGTCTCTCACCGTGTTGCTTTTATTTTAAAATGTCAGCGGTGATCCAGAATTTACATAATCCAGGAAGCAGCTGTGTGTGAGGAGCAGAGTGAAACAGGTGAGAATTCATGTCATTCAGCAATGTCACTTCTTCTGAACTAGTTAACCACTCTGAACACCTGCACAGGTGTTTTCAGTTATTCTGGCTGATTAGACCTTTTCAGGAGTGACACTTGAATGACGCCCTTCCGATGTTTGTTGGTTGATAGGGCGAGACAGATTACACCTTGATGATTCTTTTGACTAAATTAGTTTTGATGGCTTCAGGAATTCTCTGAACAACATTACAGGTGACCTCATGCAACGTGGGAATTGTTAAGCCTTTGTTTGCCGAATTCTCTTGTACACACCAACAGATTCAACTCCAAACAGCATAAACAACTATTTGAGAAACATGGCCTTTTCTGCTTCTCCTTGCAAAAATGTATAATAAAAAAAATCAGACAAATAAACCCCCCCAAAAAAACAACAACAGCCTTTCTGAATATTTTTGCAGAAGTGTGAAGCTGGGTGTTGCTGAAAAAGAGTATGTGTGCTAAGCAAAATTGAATCTGGACAGGTATAGTATATTGTCATTTCCAGTCATTTTTCCTGAAGAAGTTTTACTCCAGTGACCCAAAATCAAAGTGAAGAATAGTGAATATCACCTTCCTTTTTAGTCATTGTCCAGATTTCAAATCCAGATTTACTCTTTAATTCTAATATTTTCAAGAACTTCATACAGAACTTTTATGACGATGTTACTGGTGAGCAGCGTCAGCAGTAAGTTTATTAAAAATGCAACGTTTCAGTCATGGACCTTCATCAGGCATCAGATACACAATATGAAACAAGAACATCCTGCAGCCTGCAACCATTCGAGACGAGTATAACATCAATAATTGGTAAAAACATCCTATATGAGAGAAACAATATATCTTAAGAGCCATAGAATACAATAGAAAAATGGAAATAGGAGAAATTAGATGTGCAGTGCAAAATAAGTCATTTATCAACAAGAAGAGTTCAGTACAGAGAAACATATTATAGTCCACAACAATGGGTTAACATTTTTTAAGAATCACTCCCTTTCATGTCCAATGACCCACAGGTAGGTCACAACCCAGCCTTTAAAGAAAACTAATGCTCAGAAAGCAAAGAAAAAAGTCAGACTGGAACTGTCCTCTTAAGGTTAGACTCAGGATTAGGTTCAGCTCAGGTGAGAGCTGCAGATGCTTCAGTCGGCTAATCGCTGTAGCAATGTCCTCCGGGCCGCAGGAATAGACCTGCGTTGTGCAGTGTCATGGGGGTGTGTCCGAGGTTACATTAGGTCAGCCTGCAACCCAGATTTTCGGCGCAGTCACCTGTCAACAGAATCTGAGGGAGGAGCCACATAAACATTTATAGAGCTCATAAAATATCAGGGAAAATAACTCCTGCAGCATGTGGGCTGCATGCAGGACCATGCATATCAGCAGGTTTGCTGCAAACACACCCACACTTTTATCTCAACCAACCTTAATGCAAACATCTAATATTTATCTACGTGGCCTCACTGCAGGCTGCAATGTGTTGTGCAATAAAATATTCAATTGATAATGTCTGAAAGTGCAAAGGTGAATAATGCTCAACAAAATCAGCATTAAAAATGTGTCTGTTAACAGGTCAGTGGTTAATTCATTCATTAAATCAGAGAATAGTAAAAAGAAATGCTTCATGTTTTGCAAATCATTCTGTGGCAATGAAAATGTATTTTATTAGTGATGCATTCACCTCTTAATTCATGACACATGCTCTCCTGCACATGATTAGCCCCTACTATTAAATCATAATATTAATAAATAATGATAATAAATAGAGTGCTCTAGGGATGACATATTTCTGTAGTCCAACCAGGAAGTTAGCATCGCCCTGGTTCCCTCCACAAACAGCCAATGGGATTTTCCCATTGGATTTTGGATTATTACAGAAAACAGGAGTTTATGATTCTTACACGTTTTGTTCAGCAAGATTCACAAATGAACACCACTTTTAGGATTTTTGAAGCGTAAAGTCAATCTGCAGAAGTAAAAAGCTAACGTTAGGCTATAAACCAGCTACACCACGGTCACATGACTTCAGCGTCTCCACCACTGAGCTTCCAGCGCTGACCTCTTATACAAAAGCCTTTGGGAAAGTTTGAGTTAGAACAGTTTGCAGTATAAACCCAACGAGGCTGTAAAGGCGGACGAGTGAGTAGATGAGTTTCTGTGTTCGGCGTGATGACGTTTAATGTCCCCGACAACCTCTGTAGTCTCATTTAGACACTTGTTAGCAACCGCCTTTTTTAAGACACGCAAAAGCTTCAAAACTCATGAGTGGGGTATTTACTGATGGATTTATGTCGCTAACCACAGACCTTATTTCAGACATCGAACCAAAAACCCATTCAAGAAACCCACTGACTTCCAGACGAGGGAACAGGAAGAGCTAACATGCTAACTCACTTCAGGGTTTTAGGACTCATTCCTGCAGCACTATATTGATATTGGTAATTCTGCGCCTAGTCTAAATCCTGCTTCGTAGTACAGGCCTTACATCAGATTATTGTCTGAATGACATTTTCACTTTCCACTCCTCCCTTCACAACCAAACAGCTTCTACAAGAGCACACACAGGTGTTTGGTGTTTGGCTAATTAGACTTCTCACCAGGCGCACATCACTTAGTTTGGGTTGTATGGGGACTCCTTCCCTCAAATGCTTGTTACTTCCTCCTGTGATATTTCTGTCATCTGAAGCCGACAATAAACACCTCGTCTCACTTGGCGATCCACTCATGTCAAGCATGTTGCTATCTGACCCGTTTGATCTGCCTGCACTGACCGAGTGGACCTCTGCACTAAAATCTGTTTCTATTTCTGTAGTTGTGATGTGTGATGGACACGCTGCATTGTTTAAAGTGCACCGAGCCATCTCTGGCCAACTGACCTTGACACTATGAGTAGAATAAATATATACCTGATCTATTTTATTGCAGTTCACACCCTCAGTGTGTCTCTCAGCTGCATGGACACCAGTTTGTCTATAAAATTCATTCTACGCAGAAAAACTAAACCTTTGCAGCTCCAAATGGCAGCGAGACATAGCTTTCGAATTGCACCCAAATCAGATAGATAGATAGATAGATAGATACTTTATTGATCTCCAAGAGAAATTCACAAATCAGTCAGTAAACTAAACATCTTCTTAGTGTCTGATGGATTTAGATGTTGAAGAGTTCCATTCATGCTTTCTCTGGATGAAGCATTCACACACTGCTGGAGACACTTTTGGATTTCACTGTTAAGTTTTATTTATAGCTTGTGATATGAGAGTCTTTTCCACCGGCAACCGTACCTCATGGCCAAATCTACAACAGGGTCCTGGATAAAATCCAGATGCTCAGCGTGCAAGCACTGTAGACCCCCATGTTACGCAAAGAGAAAAAACCAAATTAATTATTAAGAATCACAGTTTAGCTGTTTTTTTTTTTATTCGTACAAACAGTAATCCAGCAGCACAGACCATACACACAGCTAATTAACATTAAAATATTAACCCAGAAAAATAGTGGATAACTATAAAGAGTCAGAGATAACCCTGAAAAGTATGGAATAATGTTGAAAAGTCAATATCCTTGAAAATTCTGTCAGAAATAATTCAGAAAAATTTAGAATGACCTCCAAAATGCAACAATTTTTTCAGTACTGTCATGGCAATTTTGTAATCTCACTCTGACAACGAGGAACGAGACAAAAATCTCTTCCAGTATTGTCACACTTTCAATGCTCAGAGCATGGTACACAAGACAAAGGTTAGTTTGTAATATGCACACCGATGGGAAGCTGTTATCTCCCCCTCTGATCGAGGTTGCTTCTTTCAGTTACCATCATACATGCCTTTGTTCTCAAGACAAAGGGCTCATAAATCAGAGGTCAGGATCTTCTGATGACATACAGGTGGGCAACAATGCCTTAGTTTAGGCAATCAGGCCAAGGTTCATTCAGTCAAAGGTCACATTATACAGGATTCATAAAAGAAGTTAACATGATTACATGTACATGGTCAAACGTAATTTCCCTTACAGTACCCCTGAAAAGTTGTGAATAGCCTGGAAAAGTCAGCAACTGGGCTACCCTGAAAAGTCAGAGATAATTCTTAAAAAATCTGAGATAACACTTGAAGTCAACAGTAACCCAGAAAAAGTCAAAAACCCAGAAAAATGACCATGAACTGTCACAAAAGTCAATGTATCATAAGACCATGACCACAGGAACACCAGAAGTGAATTGGGCAAACAAGGAGAATCTTGTCAGTTATTTGAGATTCTGTGTTGCCGTCTTGCATGGATCAGGTTTAGGACAAACACTGAGTAGTAAACAGACAAACACTGGACAAACAATGTCAAGATGTCTGCGATATGGACAGATTTATTCATTTGTAGCTGCTGCCATATTATTTGGTAATGAAAGTCTTTGGTGTAAAAAATCTCAGAAAAGTCCATAATAAATAAACACATTTGTGATTCTATAAATGCAGTCATAAACAAGTGTGATGACAGTGGCACCATTCTGTGGTCAGTGAAACAGACTTTAGCCTGCCCTGATTTAATATCTACGGAAGCCGAGAACGGCCGTGCTTGCAATTATTTTTTTAATGCCGTTATCACGAGATCACGAGTTAATTATTCCGTTATCACGAGAAAACAAAAGGCCGTTCCCTCTTATTAATCAGTGATCAGGAGTGCCATGCCAGCATGCTTAGACGACGTCTTGACGGCAACTGAGTTAAACAGCTACGATGACTACTTGGAGTCAAACGCAGTTACAGCTTTCTTGACTCCAAGGCAATTTGACCGTTAATTTTGTCCTATCAGTTATCTGAAGAGCAATGTCAACGTCCATTTTCTCCGTCGCCAAAGGCTGACGAGACGCCTTGTTTAAACCGTTACTAGTAAGGCCTAAAAGGAAGCCGATAATGCATTGAAAGCATGATAAACATGTAGGCTAAACATTATGTTTACTGTGACTGGACTTCATATAAAAATGGCAGTGAAGTTTTTCGCGAGGAAACGGAAAAAATTTAGCCTAATTAACAAAGGGAACGTAAAAGTATTAAAAACCCCACCGTGATTAATACCTTTAAGTTCCCTTTATTAATTAGGTTACATTTTTTCCGTTACCTCGCGACTCAGTAGCTTTGATCAAATGTCATAAGTTTTGAAATGCTACATTGAAATGCTCATGTTTTATGTGTTACAGAACGAGCTGGACACAGTTGTGAGAATGTGGGACAACCATCGTATTCGACCTGGTGGAAACGGACACAGTTTGTATCATGGAAAACCATTTCTGATGTACAATGTACCTGAACTCTATCTTGCACAAGACTATTTGCATCCAGTAGAGTATGACAGAGTGGACATCATTCTGCAAGAGGATGTCTGTCTGTGGAAAACAGCCATTTCCTGCGACCTTGACCTCTATGAGCTTTGTTTGCTGGTGATGGAGGAAAACAACATAGCACAGTGTCATAATGCTCCAGAGGCAATACGACTTTACAGAGACCTGAGACCTTTGATAAGAGCACTCCTGCCAGAGCCTGATCAGTGATGTTGTTTGTAGCATAGCCTAGATTCATAAACAGAAGTGCCATGTAAACTGTTACTAAAGGCGTTCTCCATGGTCTTAATGATGATGACGGCATCTCCAGCAATGAGGCCTCTTCAAAAGTGTAAAAAGTATCCTAGGTCTTTGCATCAGTTGAAGCTGTGTTAAAATATTTTTAATATAATATATGATTTCAGCGTTGCCTAACATATTATCATGATTTCTCTTTCATATGTTTAAGAGAAATTCCACAAAACAGCTAAAAAAAGACAGTTAAATCCTTTAATTATTGAAACTCATTTGTTTTCTGTTCCAAACATTGCAAATAAACCAGTGGTTTCATTGAAATAACATTATATCAGTGATCTAAATCAAATTTAGCAAAACAAATGCATTTCTCAAAATTGGCATAAAAACGAAATGTATATATACATATATTTCAAGTAACCTGGTAAGAAAAATGTATCTAGAGCTCTTTGAACTCGACACTGACAAAATAGAAAATAGCTGCTTCTGGCAATATTAACTCTTCCAGGTTGAAGATCTGTATAGCATTCCAAATACTGGAATTTATGAACTCTGTTTAGGTTTGTATGTAAAACAGAAACCACACAAAAACAGTAGGCCAGTTTTTACACACAACTTTGCCAAGAACACAGAGACTGTCTCTACTTAACTTCTATCTCTTGTAAGAACATCAAATAAATAAATTCTCTTTCTTGGAATATTAACTCAAGTATGACTTTTTTTTTACACAGTACCTTCTGTTGTCATATGGTAATTTGGATTTCAAAACAGATCATACATTGACAAAAGGAAAACAAAAAAACTTCTACCTCCCTCTGCCACTATGGTGCATGTGCCCTCCACTATGTAACATCATCCACTGGATTACACAAACTGGGTAACAGAATAAGAATATTGTTTTTCATTTGCTGTTTATGCAAACAAATCCTTTTTAGGACATATCCATCACCCACACTCCACTCCTCAACGCAGAGCTAAACTCTGATCTAAAGTCTGCATAGTTGCTGTAGTTGCATGCCAGTTGCAAAGAACAAGTACAAGTGTGAGCCAAAGGCCGCCTTGTGAACTCAGACATGTCTGTGAATGTGACTTTAATGGTCTTAGATAGGAACAAGTCAGACCCTGTGCAGTACCTGAGGAAGAGGCCAAGCTCCTTCTCATCTCTTTCTCTTACAAATCTCAAGAGATGATTGGAGGTGATTGTTTCTACATGTGACATAGATCCTGGGAACTGAATGCATTTGGTAATGTTTCTTGCCCTGGGTTTCAGATCATCCAGAATCTTGTTCAGGCCTTCGCCACTCATGGATTCTCCAATAGACCGAAGAATTGGCTTCCAGCACTTTATGATAAATGCTGGCTCTTGCACCATCTCTTTGTGGGCTATTTCCTCCACCAGTTTTGACAGATTTTCTTCAGTTGGGAGCACAGTGCAGTTGTGACTGCTGAGTATGCTGAGGAGTTCTTCTATATCAGCCCCATTGAAGTTGTCAAGTGCCTCAGTTAGCACATCCTTCTCAGTTGGGCTGATGTAGTTGAAGAAAGCCTCCATTAGATTGCTGTCTGAACAGCAGAGTGAGAGAGCCTCTGTGAGGAATGGAGGGGCAAGTTGGACTGGGAAGTACTGAAATCGCTGCCATCCAAAGGCCAAGATACGAGCAACAGCTGCCCACTCTCTCTCTTTGAAGGTGTGGTGCAAACTGGGGATCTTGTAGGTTGTTCCACAGGTCTTTGTTGCATAAAACATATTCCAGAAATCAGTGAGACAGTCTCTGATGATCCCACTCCCAACTCCAGCCTCAATCTCGCCATGATCAAGCACATGCCTGAATGAAATATTAGCATCCAGTATGTTATTGTCTGTAAATGCTTCAACCATGTCCATAACACAGTGTACTTGGCGGATCACAATGATTTGCTTCTCAACTATATTCTCTGGATTTCCAAAGAAATCACTTGCCATTGTGCTGGTGGAAGCCTGGTCATAATCCACTATGGGAATAACATGTTCTTCCATCTCAGCTACCACTGCTGCCTCTGTTTGATTTTCAAAGACTGTGTTTGCCCTGCTTGATAGTTGGCTGTTATAGGTCACTGGCTGGGGTGAATCTGGATTAACTGTAGTCACCACAACTGTTGATGGCTGATCAGCATTGACTTGTAGAGGTGAGTATATCAGTGTGTCAGCGAGATCTTCAAAATGTATGTTTGTGTCATATCCAAGTACAACAACTTCATCATCAAAGGACAAATTTATTGATTGAGGCTGGTCTGATGTTTGAGAAGCAGGAGTAGCTTGGAGTGTTGAGGTAGTCTGGGGACTGCTACAAGTGAAAGACCTAGTGCTGGACAGAGGTCTGTTGACAGGACTGGAGGAGACCAGTGATGAGTGGGATGAATGTAGGCTGGCTGAGGATGAGGATGCATGTGTAGCTGACTCAGGTGTGTTGAATGTGTCGGGTGAAAGGGGCTTATCTGTTGCATCAGTAAGCTCAGAATCACTACAATCTTTTGGCTTTGTACAAAGGTATATTCTAAGGATCTTGTGATTAGTTTGTTCGTATAAACCTCCAATTGTGACATTGGCCTCGAGGGGCTCCTCACAACCCATGAGACAAAGCATGAACTCAAAGTCCTCTAATTTGCCTTTCTTTGATCTCCCATGAACATTTCAAGAATGCTGGATATCATCTCATCTTTCCTTACAATTATCTCTCTTGTTCCACCTCCTGTAGGCCGTCTTACTTGTTTGTACATACAGTCTTGGTAGTTCATCCAGCCAAGTTCAATTTTTCTTGTCTTCTTTTCAGCATTCTTATTCCTAAGTCCGAGCGTAGAGTGGCTGTTGCTGGTTGCTGTGGCTGAGGTGCTGGATGGAAGTTTCATCTTCTGTCTTAGACGATTTATTAGTTATTTTTTCTTTGCTCTGTATCCTCCATTTCATTTGAGGATAAATCCCTCCAGTTTTTGGCAAAGACACAGTCTCCATATCGAGGAATGTAAATTGAGAGTTCCTCTTCTCCAAGGAGCTTGACAACGTCTTGATCTACCTAAAACACAAAGGCAGATATAATGTTCACCTACTGGTAATTCACAGATGAAATTACTGCAAGTTCTCAAAACCATTAAAAGAATCAGAGGAAATACTCAGAAAGAACAAAGAGGAGAAGAACCTGATTAAGAATATTTGAGATTGAAATCAAAATTTGTCAAAAGCCTGATTGTCTATATTTTTGCTGAATTGTTTACAAAACGATAAAGGACACTAGTTCTTAAAGATACTATAGTTTGTGCCAAGGATGGGGTAATGGCAGTAGGCTTTGCATACTTTGCTCTGGTGATCGGGCTTGACATTCATTTTGCCTTATATAGAAAACTAATGTATAATGTAAACTAACTAATGTATTGGTGGCTCAGTGCGGCCAGTGGACCTAACGTGTCTGTATGTCTGTAATCCCACTTGTGTGTGTAATGAGCTACCCGAGTTGGCACTGCTGCTATTACATGCCAGAGAAAAAAACAGCCTAGACCAGTTTAAAAGTCTTTACCTGTGTAACTACAAGTCATGACCCATTCACAACACCTGCCAGCTCTACACCATTTTCCTGAATTGTTTTATTTATTCAATCTCATGCATGCTTACATTTTCACAATATTCATTAAAACATTACAAAATTTACCTGAGGAAATGTGTCGAGGTTAACTTAAACACTGTCAGAATTGAACAGGCTCTCATATTGAGAAAATATGAGTTTGGAGTACAGCAATTCAAAGGAGCTATTTTTCTAGATGTAACACTACTCTGCTTAACACCTCCTTACAACTTTGTTGATTGATTGTTAGCTTGTGTGGCAGAATAAAAATATAATCCGACAGTTTTACAAAGGTAATGTTAAATATCAATGGTTAACTTTTCTACACCCTTTCTACATGACAGCATTAATTGGATATGGAATTAAGCTAAAAATAGGAACCGTATAAAATAATGGTGAAATGTCAAGAATACGCCAGCATAGTCCTTTAAGAGAGTTGATGGAAGCAGGTTAACCTGGTTGGTGAGCTGGATCTAGCTTGCAGCCAGCTGCGTTTAGCTTGTCAGCTACACAAAACCATCCCAAAGGTAACACATTTCCTGCCTTACGATGGTCATCATCAAACCCCAGAATTACTATCATTAGCTGGTGTAAGCTGGACACCAGTTGGTCCACCAGTTCAACTAGCTTGAAATCAACTAAGATCATAACACCTCTTAAATGGGTCTGTTTTCTTTTTCTTTTTTTTTTGTTTTGTTTAACAGCAAGGATGTGTCCTACCTTCACTTATTACCATTAGGCTAAAAGCTGTTAGCTTCATGTCTTGTGTGTGCAATGTAGTTTTTAATTAATAAATAATAATTCCAACCAATCTGTGATGGTCTTGGTGTGCATTGTCCTGTGTCTCCTGTGTTTGTGTGTTTTCTCCTGTTTCCCTTCCCCCTTTTGTGTCTCCTTATTTGGGTCGACGTGACCTGGCTGAGCCTCCTCCTACACACCTGCTGCTTGACCTAATTACGCACACCTGCCTTCCATCAGCCTCATCAGCCTGCAGCATATAAACCCCGGTTCTCCAGTCAGTCATCGCCAGATCATTGAGTCAGTTACAGCGGTAGTTTGTGGTCGTGGCCGTTAACGAAATAACTCTAGTTGGTCTTTTGCGTCGCTGTGTCTTGTCACAAGCTAATTATACTTTCTTGTCTCCAGTGTTATTCTCGGATCATTGTCTGCCTGCCCGCCCGTCCTGGACCCTGGATCCCTTTCCACTCTCACGCCTCACCCCGGACCAGGAGCCAGCCACGTCACCAGACCTCCCCGTGTTTCCTCTCATCGCTCGGCCCTGTACCCCCTGACGTCTTCCCTGTGTTGTTTGGATAATAAACATCTGCTCTAAGAAAATTTTCCCGTGCCTCAGTCTGCGCTTGGGTTCCTCACCTGTGATCGTAACACAATCACTTCTTGGCCATCTTATGTAGGTAAATATGATGCCACTATTAATGTACAAATGGATCATATTCATGATTCTACAGACTTAAATACCAAATTGGACCATAATAGCTACCTGTTGTTCAATTGTTACTTTTTGTTGGCAATAGCAAGCTATGCCTTTTGGATATTGACTTATGTATGGATTATGTAGGTGTACTTTACCTTATCCTCTGCCATTTTTGTTATTTTCTCCTCCGGATCTCCTTTCCCTCAAGGCTGAGAGAAACTGGTCCATGTTGATCTGGCAGGATTCAACAACCAATAGTTAGTGTGTGTATATATCATACTTGGTAGCAGCTGTAACAAAGTTGTTCAGCTCTTGACTGCTGGAGTACCAAAAAAGGGTAGTCTAGTTCTGATCCAGTTTTCTGATTCATTAATTGCCACAGTAGCCCATTTTCAGAGGTAAAAGCAATGGGGTTGTTATTATATTAGATTTATATATATAAATATCTTGGGGAAACCTGTAGCCTAATTTAATTACTAAGTTCCTGACTGACCTTTCTACTATTTGGACTACCAGGCTCATATCAGGTCATTTTTTGTTTTTGATCTCTAACACTAATGTATTTATTTTCAAGTAATATCCATGTATGGATATGTCTACTTAACAACAGAAGTGAGAATGCCTGAATGAGTCATTCATTTCACATGAACAATTATTCGAAACTTCAGGATATTAAATAAATAAACATAATCTTAACCATTCACTGCCCACTCTGTAATTTGTTTATTTTTAACAGGGGGGATGGCCCAATTGGAGCACCCCCTGCCCCCACTAGTGCTTATTTTTCAAAACACACTGTAGTTTTGACATTATAAACTTTACCTCAAATTATGTAACTGTAGCAGCTGAGCACAGTGTGGACAGTGCAGGTTAATTTCCTCAGTCACATTACCTGCTCCACTCCCAGGTTCCACCAAACATATAGGCCTAGTAAAAATCCTATCTGTAGTCATGTCTCCCCTAAAACATTTAGTTACAGAGGTGGCTTGGTCTGGGGGTGTATTTTCAGCAGCACAGACGCTACTGAATGATCATAGAACTATTATAGGAATATTACAGGCAGTGTGTCTCTGTGATCCTCTCACTCTAACGTGACCTCATGCTTGCATGCAATATAGTATAGAATTGAGTGTTTATAGTATATAGTTTAGAGAATACTAGAGATCCAAGACGAAACTGAGAGAAAAAGGCACAACTACAAATTCGTCTGCTACTTCAGCACCACAGACAGCACCATGGGTTTATCAATACACAGCAAAGTTAGGCTACTGATATTTCAGAGCCGTGGTCACAGATTCTAACTTGCACAAACCTCAGTCAGATAAAGGATCAATGAGTCAGGCAGACTAGACTTGCATATTCAACTAAACAACCCCACTGCCCCTGCAGTGCTACTAGAGGATGTGGGGGTGGGGGGGCCCAAGTTAATCAAGGGGGGGTGGCATCCACTCTTATGAATTGGTGGCGTGGTGTTTCTTGAAAGACAAAAAAGGCTGCCCTGAGAGTGAACGGCAGCCTGAGGAGGCTGAGCTGTTGAAAGGACAAGACCGCTGGTTCAGGGCTAATCGCTAGCCCTTATGTTGGCATAAGTTAACTTGCTGAAATATTTTGGTGTCATAAATAGGCTACTATAAAACGAGATTGTCTGCTCCAACTGCAGCAAACGAAACTACACATTTATGCCTTAACTTACTGTTCAGTTATGAATCTCGAGATAACGGCATTAAAAAAATAATTGCAAGCACAGCCGTTCTCGGCTTCCGTAAATATCAGTCCATGAGCTTTGTTACTGAATTCTGCAGCCACCCCGCCCAAAAATATCCATATACGTGTGAACAAGGCCTTAAGTTTGGGAGCAGGGCCATGCCTCAACCACACCTCTAATCACCTGTCAATTCTACTCATACCTGGTTAACTCATCCTGTCCTGTTTATCTCAGTTTCCTCGCTCCACCCTCCCTCCACAAGGATCAGTTTTAGGTCCTGTTATCTTTACCATCTTCATTAATATATTGTTGATTACCTTTTGTATGCAGACAACACTATATTCTATTTAAACAATGACACAATTGAATGTGCACATACTGTGTACAAAGATCACTCAACTTTTTTAGTTCTTTATTCGTGCAAATAATAGAAGAGAAAAGAAGCTTTCCTGTTGTCCAGTGATCCCCATAACAAAGAATATTTTAACCATTTAACCCATTTGGTCTCTCTCTGCTGTCATTGCAGTCTGCCACTTCGCCCCTCTACCAATCCACTTCCACCAGTCAAGGCCCCTTTTAAGGCTACATAGGGGGATCTCCGATTGGCTGCTATTTATAGGGTTATATCCCTACACATATAACTAATCGACGGGGTCAACGCCAAAGTCTTATTTGGCTCATGTTTTGAAGTAGTCAACTGCTTTTTTCCTCTCTTTGCAGACTGAAAAGCTTTTGGATTTTAGTTTGTTTTTTTTATCCTATGACTTTAAAACAACTACTTTTAGAACTGATACTGTTGCTCTTGACCACCACTGGATCTTCATCACTCTCATTGTAACGACCTGAATAAATAAAGATCAAATGAATAACACATGGAAGGAATCATGAATATTTTTATTCTGGCGATCATGCAGGTATGCCTGATACTGAACTCTGCTCTGCTGGATATAAATGCTTGTAGGAAATAGAGTCATACATAACCTCACAGCTGTCAACATCTTAAGGGGAATCCAAGTCATGTGACAGCCATCAGCCAACCACGGTGCCTGGTAGCCTCTCCTGATCCCTGTCATCTGCAGGCCGAGTGGTTACTACGTGAACATTAACCATGCCAGCTGGCAACCCGGAAATCACGAGAGCCAACAGTGTCACAATATCTCTCTGTCTGTCTGTCTGTCTGTCTGTCTGTCTGTCTGTGTGTTTTACCAAAAGTGTCACAACCTTCCTGTCATCTTCAGGTCTGTCTGTTGAAATGCTGACATTTCCAAACAGACTGAAAAGGAGAAAATGTACAGTCATGTTTCTGCAGTGGATTCCCAAGAACAAAAGATTTTATCTGAAACCCTGGTCACACAAAGTGGAACACAAGGCTGAACAGTAGCAATACCACAATATAAATATACACCATTACAAAAATACAGCAAAATAATACAGCATTCAACGTTTTACTTAAGTATAAGTACAGAAGTATCAGCAAATGTATCAACAGTGCAGTGCAAGTAGGATTAGGGTTAGATGCATCTAAATGTGCAAAGTAAATAGTACCTATAGCTTACATAGATAATGGAAAAAAACATTGTATAGTGGAAAACTATTTCCCTCTGAAATGAGTAGAAAAATAAAGTATAGCATAAATACAAATATTCAAGTAACTCAACTTTTTGACTTTGTGAATGTGTACACCACTGCTTGAAAAGTCTCACTTCTTTCATGATCAAAAATAGTTATTCAACATGTAGTATTTTGATGCCGCAGTGATGTAAAAGTGTAAATAATTATGTAAATGTTGATCTTATCGCTAATCTTTACTTTTTATGGTTTATCTTCTTTGCTTTGTGTTTGTTAGGTCTGAGGTTTTGCTTTAGCAATATGTACACAAGCAGCACAGATTTGCCAGTAAAGGTCACTGGATTTGAATTGCAAGAGATGAAATGAAATGTGAAAAGCTCCAATAGAGAGAACAAAACTGAACTAAACAGTTACCTTATGTTTACCAGTTCTCACACAAAATATCCATTGTTCATTTTAGATTTGTTATTATTATAAATGTTAATGATTAATGCTCTTTTGTCTGTGATGACATGGCAGCCTATTCTGGCTGTTTACCTGCCTTTTGCCCAGTGCATGGTGGGACTCTGTGACCCCTGCTAAAATACATTTTGGACTGTTGGTTGAACAAAACCAGTACAAGACGTTAGCATTATATTCTGACATTTTATAGATGAAACACTTCATCACTTAATTGTAAAAATAATCAAAAGGATTAATTGATAATGAAGATGAATTGTAGTCAGAGCCCTGTGGATGCTTTGATGTATGTATCGATGAATGTGTTATCATATTGTGGAATTAAAATCAGCAGCTTTTGTTTGTTGGTTTTAGATGATTGGCTTTGTGTACATTTTTTGAGCAACACTGTTTCTGATAAACACCCACGACCACAAAACTGCAACTAAGTGTGAGGTAACACCTTCTGAGTCAGTGTAATGTAACTGCTGTCACCCCGGTGCTTCTTCCATGTATTGTGTCGTGGAAAAACTGCCCATGCTCTTTTAGGTAAATAAAACGCAAGAAACACTTACAGATCGTTGACAAAAATATATTGTACAATAGGAGACAGACAACAGAAGTCATCAGCCATCTCTCTCTATCTCCAATAGAAGACACAAGAACACAGCTTTTATAGTGTTCTGGAGACAAAGAAACTCTTTTCCATTGGTCAGTGTTGCATGGTTCGATAGGTTTAAACCTATAGGAACTTACAAAAACATACTAGGACTTTTAACGCACATCTGGAAAACTTAAAAACATCTCTATAACATATAGCTGACCTTTGACCTCACGTTGAGTCACGTTGCTTAGCATACATAAAACCTGAAGACATGAAACTAGATAAGAGTTCAAGAGTAGAGACATGAATAGAACTGGAACTATTAACTAAAGTAAATATACAATCATAATTACTAAATATTAATAAGTATACAAATGATTATGAATAGATGATTAACATGTGAATAAATTATAAGTTATGAGCTCACAACAAAGTTTACTTTCACAATTGCCATTTCCCCCCTTTCATAACTGATTTGATTGAACCTTTTGTTTCATAAGATCATCCCAACTTGTACAGTGTTGCCTCAGTATGACTTTACTTTGTTTAACCTTTTCTTTTCTAGGTCTGCTTAGAAATCTCAGACTTCTAACTTCGGCACGATCACTTGAACACTGCATGGTAGTTAGAGCTCAGAGTTAGAACCCAATATTGGAAATCTTTCCTGTGCATCGCCACCAAAATCAACAGCTGATCCTTGCAGAGAGGACATGTCCACCAAATTTCAGCCAAAAGCAAAGCAGAAAATGTATTTCTTCACATATCTCTCAAACAGAAATATTGGTGCTAGAGATAAAAATAAAAGTTGCACATAAGCAATACACAGGCAACAATCAAAGTATATGTGAAACAATGTCTAAATGTCTAAGTTTAATATGACATTTTGGATTTTCCAAATGGAAACTCTAAAGTAAGGTCTCTCTATGTGAAGTCAGTCAAGTTGCACTAAATATAATAATTAGGAAAATTAATAATATGTAACATTATTGACATTAGTGTATAAAGTAGTAAAGTATTCTATGGATTATATTGTATTTGTATGTCAGGGGAGCGCTGCACGAGTGATTGCTAGTGACGTCACCGTTCCGGAAGCACAGATAAAGGAAGTGTAGAGTACTGCGCGAGCTTGGAAGGGCTTCAGCGTGTTTGAATCCACAGGGACGCTACTGGTAACACATCATATTCTAGTGAAATGTGTTATGTGGTAATGTGTGCAGTGCTTGTGGTGTTTGAGTTACGCGATCCGATTCGTAGATTATTAACTGCGGCGTTCGCGTGGGCCCGGTTACACTGCATCTTTGTAAGGCGAATGTTTGTGCTTCATTGTATTACCCTGTGTGTATTTGAGTTATGGCTAACGCCTGTTTATTTTGTGTAGAATAGTTGTACAGGGTTTGTACAGAGTCTTGAAAGTTTGGAAGATGCTTAAGTTTAACCGTTATGTTTTCAAGGTTGTGAATCTGCTTGAGTTGTGATATACCCCTTGAATAGTACTTGTTTTCAGCACAGTCTGGTGTTTCATCATCTACACAAACCAAAAATCTTAGTGTTTGGAGTGAAGCGATTCCGTTGTCATATTGGTTTCTTGTCTCCTGGCATTTATGGGTGAAGGCTTTGAGAGTCTGATGAGTTTGGTTTGGGTACATTGAAAGTGATTGAAAAGTGCTTGAATTTTGCTCTTGAAAAGCTGTGTGAACCCTGGTTGTAATGTATGGAGTAATTTATTTTGTATAATCTGAAAATACCTCATTTATACATTAAGCTGAGTTAATTGCTGTCTGCTGCCACTTGTTTCATTTACATATTGCTAATCCTTAATGTGATAGGTACATCTGTTTATTTGATGATATGAATGATATATTGATATCTGCTTTATTTCTTTTCTTTTTAAGGTTATCAACCTAACTGGTTTTTATTTGAGTTAGGGTAGATTTTCAGTTGATGAGATTTGTTCGTTTAGTTAATCAAAGAAGAATTGAGTTGGTCCATGTGTCCTCTGTGATCTTTCATTGGCTTGTCAAGTTCAAGCAGACGCTAAGTAGAACACTTCAGGGAACTTGACACTCTATAAACCATAATATTTACTTGATTTGTCTAAACTGATATCAGTGTTTCCAAATGTTTTATTTTTTGTCTTTTATAGCATTTTCACCACTGCTGAGTTTATTTGGTTGTAAATGCTGCTATGCAATGAAATATTTTTTTTCTGATGCAATCCTGAGGTCATGTTGAGGTTGATCTTAGTAACCCTAAGACAGTATTTATCACAGCCTTGTCTGGCTGTTGTCTTTCTGAGCATGTGAATGTGGCGTGTTTGGTACTTTGAGTCTAAAGTCTCCCTGCAGATGATCCCGAGGTACACAGAGGGCTCACTGAGGGGGAAAACCCTCCAGTGATGGGAGCAGCAAGAGGAATCTCGCCCTCTGACCTAGAGGTCTGCAGACGTCAGAAAGCAGCCTGTATCTGGCTCTAATTCAAAGAAAACCCCAATCCAAGACCCTGAATTCAGTTCAGAGTTCAGATTTTCCTCTAATAACAGTATTAGTATGAAATTCCTGTAACAGACTGATTGGGTGAATCAGGGATTTCTCCTGCAGCTAAGAAGGGCCTGCAGATACAGGTGAATGAGAAGGGACTGAATACAGATCAACCAGATGCTGGACCTACCTGTGAACAAGTTTTATTAGACTTGTTAGTGAGATCACAGACCTCAGATATAACCCTGTTATTCTAGTTTTGGTTTGGAGCAGCACAGCCTGTAGGGGGCACAAACAGGGCTTTCAGCTCTTCTCTCAGCCTTGTTACCAAATACTCAAAAAATGTGGTCAGGATGACCCTCAACTGAGATTCCACAGTGTGACTGAGTGAATTGTTTTCTGGTACACAAATCAAAATTAAAAAAAGAGAGCTAAGTTCACTAATTTCTGTCAGTTGTTAAAAATCCTCCCTGATCGGCCTCTGTTCTCCTAATAAAGTTAACTCTGTTCCATTTGATGTTTTTGAGGATAATGTTTAACCCACAGCTAAAAATCAATGAAGCAAACATGCTTTAAAAATAGCATCTGTCAACATGTATGGAAATCAAAACGGCAACAACTGTGACCAAGAGAAGAAATCCAAAAACTTCAACTTCTACTTCTTAAATTTAAAGTTTTTAATTGTTGGGCATGAATATGTTTAACTGAACATCTTAAATGTACATGTGTTTTAATCTAAGCATTAAAGTCTTCAGTAATCACTAATTAGGCAAAGTGTTTTCTCATATCATATCAGATCTGCCACCTCACTGTTGACTGAATGAAATCTGTTTGTTTTTTAAATAAAGGTTTGGTTTGGGATATAGTGTTTGTTAGTGCCTTATTTCTTCTTGTTGGTCCACAAACATGCCGACCCAGCAGAATGAGACTAAAATGAAATTCCATTTCAAAAGAGAAATATCGAGCTCTTTGATAACCATAAAATGGTTAAAGAAAACTATGGATTATATTATGGATCTGTGGAAAAGTACAACGTCGAGTCCACTGCTTACAAAGCATCACTTTTCCAGAAGTAAATTGCCTTTAAATCTATGATCTTTGGGCATAAAATTTAAAGAATCCCTTTGCTGGATTAAAAATGTCTGTCTAAAAATTATACAATTATAGGGAAAAAATCATTACTGTGATTTGTTTCAGGAACCATTTTTAGAACATGTTTAATCATCTTTTTAATAGATTACACTTTTCTTTCTACAAAGTCACTGGGACTGTGTTATGGGAATCCCAGACATGTCAGAGGGTTTATGAAGCTCTCTGCATTGAGTAATCTGAAGATCATCTGCAGCACCAGCAGGGGTCTATCATGCTTCTCAAATAGCAGCTGAGGCAACAGGCTGAGGCATCCCAACCATGAGGCCCATGCAGGCGACACTCCCCTATCAGCTGGCTGGCAGCCAGGTCAAGTTTGTGCTGATTGGTTGGCGAGGAATTCCGCTAACTTTTCATTGGCTGTTTGTGGAACCATATGACAGCATATGCAAATGGTCTCTATGTGGCAGTTGAAATCCCCGAGTGCTGAGCAACCCCCTGCACTCAAAGGCAGGAAGAGAGCAAGAGAGAGGTGGAAGAAAAGGGGGAGTGACGACGGCATGCACTTTTAGAAAAAGCTGCTCTACAGATTTAAAAAGTCAAAGGGACTGAAAACTTTGAAAAAGATCTTTTCTCCTTGGAACTGTTTCTCTTGATTCCATGAGTGCTGCAAGGTAAGGATCCTAGAAAGAGTTTGGTTTAGGTTTTCCAAAAGTGACGCATGTCATGCAGAAACGTAGAGAATATTGATCATCTGTATCATTTTTTCTGTGCGGATGACTGATTCCAAACAGAGTTTAAATTTGATCTGCAGAGTTGAGCCATTATAAAACCAGAAGCATAATTTGTGAGATGGGAACTTTTCATTGTGCAGAAATTGTAAAGTATTGGCGTTGTGCTTATCACAGAAGTGACAAGTTTTATCAAACCAATCAACTTTTTTAAAGTCAGAAAAGTGAAGCTGCTTTCTTTAAAAACTACATACAGTAGCCACTGTTCTAATCTCTCCCCCTCTGCCTCTCTCTTTCCACCTCCCTCAAATTTTCTCTCAATTTCCTTCTCTGTCCCTCCCTCTCACACCACCTCCCTTCTTCTCTTCCCCTCTCCCTCCCTCAGCGTGCTCAGGTCTTTCAGTCCATCAGCAATGCCTGGTCCAGTAATGCCGATGGATGTGGCTATGAGATTCTACATCAGCCACTCTCCACCTCCTCTCCGAGGTTTCCTCAGCTCCTACGAGGAGCTGCAGAGAACCAAGAACCGGGTCAACCAGTCCGCCACTTGCAGCCACAACCAGCAGCTCTACAAACCCCTGCGGCCCTGCCTCAGCAACCAGCAGAAAGCGGTGGATGATGGCGGCTGCATGGGCTGGAACAACAAGGTTGGCAAGAAGAAGGTGGTGTTCGCAGACATGAAGGGCATGTCACTCACTGCCATCCACGTCTTCTCCAAGTTCGACGATGAGCCATATCAAAACAAGCATTGTAGGGGAATCAAGGAGGAGCTGCAATTTGACATGACAGACCTGGAAACAGCCACAATGGATCTAAAGATCAGCTCGGTGCGCAGCCTGGCACTGGACTTTAAACAGCCGTCAGCTGACTACCTGGATTTTCGGAACCGCCTGATTCAGA
Organism: Macquaria ambigua; assembly: GCA_008360985.2. Taxonomy (NCBI): domain Eukaryota; kingdom Metazoa; phylum Chordata; class Actinopteri; order Centrarchiformes; family Percichthyidae; genus Macquaria; species Macquaria ambigua. The sequence goes on along the minus strand of VMKM01001612.1, from coordinate 26,855 downwards.
ACTCGGTCTGCTTGGAAAACTGCTCTCTGCAGGAGCGCTCACTGACCGGCACCATCAAGGTCCGGAACATGGGGTTTGAGAAGTCGGTGCAGGTGCGCACCACCTTCGACTCGTGGGCCAGCTTCACCGATGTTGAGTGCACCTTCATGAACAACATCTACAGCTGCCAGGATACTGACACCTTTGCATTCGTCCTGGAGCTGCCCACCTACATCCCACCACAGAATCGGGTCGAGTTCTGCATCTGCTTCAAAGTCCAGGACCAGACCTTCTGGGACAATAATGACGGCAAGAACTATGTTCTCAAGCATGTTGGCTGGAGCGGAGAGGACCTGAAGATTCTGACACCCCCAACTTCTGCTGAGCAGAAGAAGCCTGCAGAGCACAAAAACGGGGATGTGAGGCTGCTCACTGACATGGAGTTTGATCAGTTTGGCAGCCCACGCATGTCCAGCGGACTCTTTCCTGGCTGGCAGAGCTGGGGTCAGATTGATAACACCGTGCCTTATTGGTGAAAACATCAGAATGTTTGCTGAAATGGCATTAAAATACAATAAGAGACACTGACACGGCATTCAGTTCGAATCCAGCTGTGGGTTTGAACTTAGACTGGCTCTCAGCCAAAATCTGAACTCAAGCAAACAACTACTGCTTTTGTAGCAGAGGAAGTGCACAAACCAGACAGAAACCTAACTGTAATGTGCTCAACTGACCTGCTTTTTGCTGTAACATGGTCATTTGTCCTGAGAGACTTGATGATCTGTGGTTGGAGGATGAGGGATAAAATCTATCACGTTTCACATATTCCTCTTTTGTAAAATATTAGTGTGCCTTCTCGGAGTGCCTGTCCACTAAATAACAGACTATTTGTACAGTCCACAACAAATGTTAAGCCCCTTTTGAGGGCCTGATGTATTGGTTAAATATGCACTGATTGAGATGTCCCTCTCAATGTGATGTCTGTAAACTGAAGAAGTGGAAATGGCGCTGATTAAGTCCTTCATATTGAAGGGAAAGTACAGGGAGTGCATGGCGACGAAATGCTTCTCTACTAAAAGAAACACAGCTGATTCATTTCAAATGAAAAATGCACACTAAACTTTTGCACCTTCAAAGGAGAAAATAATTTAACATGATTCAAAATGGCCATAATTTTTACATTTGAGTCATGCAGCCCATTCTTTCCCTCCATGTAAATTGGATGTTTGTCTGATGAAAAATGTTTGGCTGATGTAATTTTGAGGTGAGTTTGTTAAGGAGCTGAGCTGCTATCAACAGATGTGTCACAAGAGAGACTCTGCACGTGATTGGTTGTCTCGAACAGGGAAGAAGTTTGGTAATTTCTGTGGTTACGGTATGTCAAGAAAGCAATGATGTAAAGACAGAATGTTTTTATTCGCTCGTTTTCACAAGTGCAATTCTGTGATGAGTGTACAGTATGTGTGGCTGGAATTGAGATTTTTCTTTTTTGAAACAATCTACTTTTTTTCTCACAGTAAAGAAAGGTCTGTGCCCCAGCATTTTATTTCACTTGAAGGTGTGTGTTGCTGACGTGCACAATGTCAGTCGTGTATTTCCCTTTCAGAAATAAATTTCTATATTTGTGCAAAAATGTTCACGACTCCTGACCCTTTTGTTATAAATGTTTTGCTAGTTTTTGCACCACACTATGCTTTTTCAATCTTCAGGAAAAACAAAAAAACTAGGGAAAGGGAGGGTGGGTCGACCAATACAACCACTAGCATTAAGTCAACATTAAGTCTTGCACATGTAAAAAATCTCTTTCAAATACCTGATTCTACGTGCAAATACATCCTGCACACACAATTCTACTTGTTAATGTTAAGAATGTTAAGACTTATCTTGTACAATTTCCCTTGATCTGCAAGACCCTTAAATAAATAATGAAACCTCACACTCCATAGACTCCACACCCCACAGTTTAAAACACACTTTAACAGTAAAGTTATCAAAATAATGCAAAACCCTGTGTTTATTGTACGTTTGGATGAGGATGAAAGCAGAAAAAAGCCTCAGTTGCCTGCAGGCGTTTTTCTTTGCTTTCCTCAGACTCATTTCAGTTGTCTATGCTGCCGTCCATGCTGGATTCATATTCAGCAGGAAGAATGCTCACTCCCTTTCTCTGGCATGCACAAAGGAAAGACCTCAGGCGGGACCAGGATGACCTTCTGAAGCCTGAATATTCCTGCTTTATCATAGTTTTAACTCTTAAAGTACAGGCTCAGCTTTGCTTTTCTGGGTATTTCTCTTATATATATGGAGAATCTTCACTCAAAGCTCTTAATAGTACCATGACATAACATTTCCATGGGTCATAGCCGTGGTATTTTAGCCAGTAACCATGTGATCTACACAGTTATGTCTGTGCAGATAATGTATATCTGGAGGTATTTTGATGCTGTTACTCACCAAGGTTTTGAGTCTTGACTTGACGGTTTTGTTAATGTTCCTAAAAAAGATTTTCATTTTGTAACACTTTGTTGGATAATCTATACAGATTCCAGTTTGATCTTCAGAGGTGAATCTGACCTGGAGGACTCCTTAAAGATTCCCATCCTGCTCCTCCAGTTCTCAGTGTGGGGTTTATTGTGGAAAATGGAAAAGCTGATCCCATATCGGCTTCAAAAGACACCTTCATCCAGAAGTCAACCTGTTCTCAGGCTCCAGCTCATCTCCACCTGGCTGATGGAACCACATTCCTTTTAATACCTGTAATTTCCTGACGGATCACCATAAACAGCCTCTTTCTCTCCAACCCTCCACCTTTCTGTTTTTCATTCCCTTTGCATACGTATGCAGGTAACTGTTTCTAAAGCACCATTCACTGGCTTTCCGTTTATTGCACGGCCTACTCTCATTTCCTTTTCTCTGTTCGGTTTTCCTGTTTACATTCCTTTCTCCCTTAATGTCAATGGTGAATTCAAAAATGTATTTCAGAAAGGAATGAAGGAAATACCAAGTCATTTTACCAGTAGTGCGTCCACACTTGCATTATTTGCATTATTTTACCCATTGGAACTGTTAAAGGGACATTAAAGTAAAATAACAACCTCATGGGCCATCATTTCTATTAATTACTTTTTACTCAACAGACTAACTGCTGTAATGCTGTACAATTGTGTTGTATTCCTAGATCTCTACCATCAGAGAGATTTGATACAACTCCTGTTTAACCAAATTACAACTTATTTGATATTGAAAACCAAGGAAATGTACCTGAACTGCAAAAAAAAACAAAAGGGAATTCCTTCCCCACCAAAAAATTCGCTCCAAAACACAAAGCATACATAAAGCAAACAAACACTGCATGCTTCATCTTGAAGTTTCAATTCAAACATAACACATATTTTAACCGAATTTCCAGAAAATTGGCAAAAGAAAATGCAAATGAATGTAGATTTTCATCCACTACTGTTATGCAAATATTAGGAGTTGGGCGCATCGAGATAAACAGTTGGTGGCGCTAATCCTCCAGTCGAGTGCCATTTAACCACTGCAGAAAAAGAAGGTGCAATGAGATGATTGAAAGAGCGCCAGTCAAATCTCAAACAACTGAAAACGATGTGGAAAACATGATGGAAATATGACATTTAAATTTATTTTATGTATTCATTTCAGGAACGGTACTGTTGCCTTATCGCTCCACACAGATCTGATGTTTTCATCTGCCACCACTTTTCTTTTCTTCAGTGACAAATGATGTTTAAGTCACATGCTTCATGTACGTCATGATTTATTCGCTGTCTGTTTCCACTGCACTTTGTCGCATTTTTTTTTTTATTGATACACCAACTTTTCCTCCTCAGCCAAGCATTAAACCATGTTTGCATTCAGGGGCAAACTGAAAATGTGCATAAAAAAAGGTGGATGGAAACGCACGTAATGCAACATTATTAACCTTTTTCTTATACTTCTTATACTGTGAATTCTTTGCCATTTCCATTGAAATGTCATTCATCTGCACCGTCCGCCGTTACTGTGCAGCTGGTAGGAAATTCCAACTGGTGAAAACAAAGTGTAGACCAGACCAACTGAGTTTTAAAAGCCACAATCTTCAGCATCAGGTAAAGTATCAGGTATTGATCAGTAACCTCGTCAACCCCTCCTGACTCTCATCCTTTTCTTGCCTGCAGCATCAGTGTTACAAAATAAGTAGGAGATTTGTATACATTTATTTATCATATAGTTTCATTGCCAGCCAAGAAATGTGCAGCTGGAGTCACGTGTAGCTCACAGTCCAGCACTGGTCAAACAATAATGGAGGCATCCAGAGAACGACTGGACCCAAATGATGCAATGAGGATGCAAAGACCGAAACCTCCCGTGCAGTGATAGTGAGGTCACAAAAACAGATTTAAACAGGTTACACAGAGTCAATGTTGTAACAGTGGTAATGAAGCCTGAGGCACTGAGGCATCCCACAGGAAAACAATGGACTCAGTAGAGGCACTTTGGCTGCTGTTGCATTTTTGCAATATGTGTTTATTCGCCCCAAACAGCCAATGCACCGACTACATAGATGTTAGCTATAGCTAGCTAGCAACATACACATTAACCACGTGTGACAGCTCAATCACTGACTCAGAAACCAGAAACTTACCAAGGGCTCCAATTCATTCTGTTATTTTCCTCCAGACCCCTTTTCATTTTCTTATGTTATTTATTTAACCTTTCTTCACCCAGGAAGTCTCTTGAGATACCTGACATGGTAAGATAATTATCACATAGTCATACAAGAACACACATTATTAATTTACAACAATCCCATATAGCACAACAAAACAGGACCTGAGACACATGGGAGAGATACAAATTTTTTTTACAATTACATTCCTTATGAAACATTTTTTAAATGTAATTCTTGAATGCCTGATGTGAATGCAGCGTTTCCAGATGAAGTAATACAAAAATGCACTTTTACCACTGTCTGAGCAGACTGTATGGACACTGAAGATTATCCATCTAGATGATCTGGTCTGTTAGCTGTTAGAAACAGGAGAAATAATTTTACAAAAAAGGTAAACAGGAAGTTTACCACGAATGACTTTAAAGATTAAAAAATGGTACATATGAATATTTCTCCGTATTTTTAGAGTCCATCCAGTTAACATGTATAAATTACAGCGATGAGTTTCTGTTCCAACGTTCAAAATAACACACAGGGATCAATGATCGACAGGGTCAAGCCTACAAAGTCTGATGCCCGCATATACAGGGTGTCGCCATAATCTGGTTAACACAGTCAAGTTAGAAATGTGGCCTGAACATGATTCTTTCTTGCTGCAAAGGGAAAGCATTTCTTAAAATGAAAAAAGAAACCTAATTTAGGTTTTAGTTTCTTTACAAGGTAATGAATGTCAGTATGGAAAGATAATTTGTCATCCAGCCATATTCCAAGACATTTGTATGCAGAGACTTTTTCTTATTCACTTCCATCCAAGTTTTAAGATTGATGTTGTCTACTTTTTGTACATAATGTGCATGATTTCTGGAGAAAGTCATGAATTCATGATTTTTTTTTTGTGCATTTAAAGTCAGTTTTAATTGGTAAAATGATAACTGGAGTGTGTAAAAATGCAGTTTGGAGGTCAGTAATAGTTTGATTTAGAGAGGGAGTGACTGTATACATAACTGCATCATCTGCATACAAACACATCTTTGCTGGCTGGCTTATGTCTGTATTCATGAACTGGAGTAAAACAGCTTTGGAATATGTGTGCATTTTTTTGCTCAAGTTCAAGTTTGCTCAAGTCTTTGCATTGATGTTGTCACACCACCTATAAAATGCACTTCATTGCACTGAATAATGACAACTCAATGGACGTTTTGTCTGATTATCAGGCTCTCCAAAAGCCAGTCCAGTGGGTCACAATGGAAATGCACACAGTATGATAATACTGTCTGTCTGCTGGGACTGCAGTCTGCCAAGTGCTGGCCTCATTTACTTCTAGTATATTATATATTAATGTCTCAATCAATGTGGTCATAAATTATTGATGTGAAATATACACACAGTACCTTTAGGAGTATAATAGCTGTTTTACACACATGCAACACATGTTCCCCCAAAACAAATAAAACCAACAGCTATGTGCTCCTCCAATTAAAAAACAAAAGGAAAAGAAGACCAGGTGGATGTTTGTGTGTATGTGTACCTGTCCTTGTTGGTTTTGATAAGAGGTTAACATAATAGGCTTAACAATTGTACTTTATATTGAGCTACATACATCTGTGTGTGTGTGTGTGTGTGTGCTTGGACACAAGCCAAGGCCACACAGATGAACTGACTGTTTCTGTCCTTTTTGACTGTGTCAGTGTGTGTTATGGCTTGTGCATGCATGTTGTCTAAGTTGAAAGGTCAAAGGTCATCGGATAAAACAGCTTCTTCTCGGGCACATGTCCAGATAGATAAGCTACCATTCGGGACAGGTGGTATTATTTTAGTGTGTGTCTGTGTGTTTGATTAGTTTGACAGATCGTCCTGTATCGATCCTCAGGGGGGTTCCACCGGGGGGGAAGAAAATTATATTTCAGTGGACGACTACATGTAAGGTTCAGGTGGCGTGGGACAGTTAAGTTATGGAAAGCAAGATAAAAAATGTTGACAAAAGTTCAACTTTTGAGCGATGTAGGCTGCCGAAGTGCAACTGGAAACCACTGAGGGGAATGACTGGATCTGGGAAAACGATTTTTATTATTACTGTTGGTTGCAAGTTATCTTTCTCTCTTTCCCCTTTTGTGACGCTCCCTGCATTCCTTTTTCTGAACAAGCTCAAGTATGCTGTACTGTACGGGACACCTGTTTCAGTTGCATGGCTGTATTTTCTTCTTCATGTGACATGAAACTTTAAAGAGTTTTGTTGATTGTAGAAGGATAATTTGCAGTATTTTCTCTTTCGCCCATCACACTGGGACATCCAGATTTTTTTCAACTTGGCTGAAAACTATTGCTTGATTTTTTTTTTTTTTTTTTTTCAAAGCTTTAGATACAATCCTCTGGACAGGAAACATCTACAGACTTAGCGATCAACAGTCACAGTTTTAACTGTAACAATGTGTTTGTTGTACCGGCAGTTAGAAAGCTGTGTCATTATTATCACTGCTGTTTGACCTAGCATGACTTGTGACTTGACAGTGATAACCCCTGCTCACACGTGTATACTCAAACACATCTCCACATGCTTTAATGTACATGTGAACACACACACACCCAGTCATCCACACATAAGCACAGACGCATGACTGCACAAAGAATAGAAGCAAAGGAATGAATAAATGAAGGTAAATATTTTTCCTACTCTGCTTTTCAACCTTCACATGCATGATTTTATTCTGAGTGACAGTGGGTGAGGCTCTGATTGTTTCTCTGAACAGTTTTTTCCCTCAACCTTTATGAGCCCAACAATTCACACAACTCTTTTTGAGATGTCGATCGCTGTCTTTAAAATAAAAAGCTGTAAAAGCTCATGAAAGCTGATCTATTTTTATGAAATAGGAAATGTGTACCTATTTGTAGAAACGTAAATCGTTACTTTTCATCTGATTTTGACATAACAAAAAGGAGTGGACCCAGCCATAGTTAGTAACATGGATTTTCATACTTATTAGACAAAAAAAGAAGGTAGTTATGTTATAAATCCCAACATTTCAGGTTTTTGTAAGTAACCACAAAAGTATGTGAGAATAAATATTACACAATCAAATCTGTTGGAAATCAAGGAGGTACAAGAGCTGCTAAGTAAACATGTGAGATCTTCACTTTACTGCATACAGAGCTGTATACATACATAAAACACAACAATATGGATTTGTCCAGGAGACAGTCCACCAGCAGAGATGGATTTAGAATTTTATAGATGATTTTTAATTTTAAAGGCTCACAGGTTTGGATCTGCGAAGACGTGTCTGTCTCAGCGCAAACGCTCTGTTCTGTCGTGAGCAGGAGGACTGTGTCGGTGGTTAAACAGGATGGAAATAGTCTGTGTGGAGTCCACTTTGGTCTGCAGAGGCCTGAAGAGCTGCTGGCCATGAGGGCTGTCTGTAGAGACATGCAGGCATGTAAGGAGGCATATGAGCCAGAAACACACACACACACACAGAGGAAATACTATAATTAGCACTGAGACATGAGTCATGAAGTTAGCTGACGTGATGCCGTAAGAGAAAGTAAGGTGGAGTGACGAATAAGTAAAGTTACACTTTAAATTACATTTAATGTTAATTAAAGCTACAATAAAAGATCACGGTCATGGCTGAAAGAAACCAGTGTTGACCGTTGACTGGTTCGACCACCTCCTTTAACATTTTGATGCTACAACACATCTACTTTTGCCTTTGCTACTTAAAACCGTAAGACGTCGCTTTTCAGCAGAGCAGAAACTTAGGTGGTTTTAAGTGAACAAATGTCCAACATGCTGTTGTTTCTGTGGTGAGAACAGTTTTGATCCAAACCAGCTAGGTGGAGAATACTTTCAGATATCTATTCGGGGAATGGTGGGAGCACAGGGGTTACTGCAGGGCAGGAGGGAGTGGCAGGATCTGAAATGAGAGCAGACAGAAAATGTGGACCTAGAATCAGGTTGACGTTATGACAGTTTTAGATGTTTTGCTCTGCATCATCCAGAAGAAGGATGGAGGAATAGACAAACATTGCCATGAACCTTATGTGGGGATATATTTCTAGTGCCAAAGAATTGTTTTGCAAATGATTAATCATTAATAAAATCCAGCGTTTCCCCAACATTGCACAGTTGTGTTGAGTCTACCTGTCTCAAAGAGCTACTATCAATGGAGAGTTTCAGTCTTAAAGGATACAGAAATGCTAATTCAGAAGTATGCATGAAACAAAGACTCAAAACATGAAGCAACACTGAATATACTGGAATTAAAAAAAAAAAGAAACCTCTACTCTGACTCTATAAAATCCTTCGATCCCCACTGTGACACAAAGCACAAAACAAAAACACTTCTGTGCACACCCAGCCATGGGCACATACAGTAGTGTCTCTATGGAGCTCAGGTGGGAGTGTTTTGCTAAATAAAAAAAGCAACCAACAACAAAGACCTTCTTGTTTCCATGCTACCACTGCTGGCTTCATCACAGAACCTGCATGGGTGTTTGTGGGGCGGAGCTTCACACACCAGGACCTGAACAACTGCTGGGAAGTGGTTTCTGATTTGGTGAAATGCCTCAGTTTTGAAATTTAGCTTTTGAGATAGTCGTACACTATTTGGCGACAGAGGAGGTCATGAAACAGGAGAGAAGTTTCGGGTCCAGATCGTATGGCAGTTTTGCAGGGCTGCATGCGGTTTGTGGTCTTCACCGCTACACCAAATATGGGTACAAAGTGTTGTTTCAGGTCCCAGATTTACTCTGCAGGACTAAATGCTCCTCAGCTGCTGAAAAGAACAGAATTGAAAGTGGCAGTCAGGTACTGTAATATATCACACGCTATAAAAGAGTTCTGTATTTGGTTTGTGTGGAGACATGATTGGTTCAGGCTTTAACAAGGACCAGAGGAAACCTAACTTCTTTGTTTCACAGAAATTACTTTCTTTGGTTCTGGACGGCCTCACCCTACCTTATCAACCTTCACATCTGATGCAAACCTTTTAGTTCAGGCTGTTTGTACACCAGATGAAAGCAGAGTGGGTGATTGTTGCCCAGTAGCAAACTGCTCCTCAAAGAGCTTCTTTTTAAAAGTTCACTTACATAATGCAGTAAAAAGAACGTGTAATGGCATCCTTTGTTTAATAAAGCTCACTGCTCCACGACCTGACATCAGCCAGTCAGCAGCACTTTATGAGAAGTAATAAACAGAGACTGGCTGCCTGGGACACATTTCTGCCTGCTGCTTCTGCAAAGGAAGAAAAACAGAACAAAAGCAGGAAGATGTTACTGTTTTTGCATCATATATAAACTTATATCAAAAATCCATGTTGAGGCACTAGTCTGTGTTCTTCTTAGTTATTGTGAAGTCATGTTCAAGTCCACAAGCCCACATGCCGTCTCATATAATGTCAACACGTCTCTGTTAAACCTTGTTTGGACATAAACTAGACTTATTTCATCGTCAGCAACAGCAACTGCCAGCATCTCCTATCAGTGCCAAAACTACGGTGGCCCTGAGAGCTCAACACACTGCAACTTAAGGAATCACATGCAAACAGACAAAACACAAGCACAACACAATCACTCACAACCAATACATACGGATATTTGTCGTGAGTCATTATTCCAATCATTTTCTGTTGGTTGTCTGAGTCCAGAGATGTAGATGTAGATGAAGAATGCCACAGTATATGAAAAATGTATTATTTTGCTTACTGTACAGTAACTTATATACTGACTAGGGCTGCCCCCTAAAAGTCAAAATGTAAATCATTCCACTACGTCAAGTCGTCCCGTCCGCTCAGTGAAGATGTTTACGACAGGTACAGGCAGCTGTGGACCCGGACCCAGGGTGAGTCTGAGTGAGATGGAGGCGGCTCACCCGGTCAGGCTCCGAGACAACGTTATCTTCTGCCTTCTGCTTACAAGTGCTGAATTTACAGCTCACAGCGACTTAATACCATATAGTCTCTGGTTTTTGTTTGATATCTAGTGTCGGCAAAAAATGTTGTTGCACATTTCCCATCCATCATTAGCGTAGTTAGCACGCATTAGCTCAGAGGGCTAACTTGGCTTGTTTACATGAACGTCGCTGTCACCCTGAACATCCCACCAAACCCCGGTTAAAAATCTGGCAGTTCAATAAAGCGTTGCTTGATAGTCTGTATGAAAAGAGAAGTCGGATACAGCCTTAATACTGACCATGATCTTTAGTCTTTTGGGGAAAATCTAGGTCAACTTTTAACTTCGAGACAAGTCAAATTCCAAGTCTCTGAATGCTGACCATTAAAATTACATGATATTTTCACCATTGTCCTTTCAAAACCCATATGAACAGGGTTTATTTACATAACTGACACCAGGTCCTTTCAAAGCAATAGGCCTAATATTAATATATATATATATATGCAAGCTGTGAAGCTTTACAAGGCCTGCCTGTTTTTATTCTATCAGGTTAAAAACGTGAGACTTGATCAAGTCTTTTGTGCCTCTTACTATTTTGATGTTGCTGCATTTATATACAGCCTGCTGAACCTGCATTTACACACTGCTCGTCATTTAAGACTAATGATGGCCAACTTCCTCTTTGATGTTTTCCTCTCTTTGATTCAGCTCACTTCACGTGACGCTGCAGTGCAGCATACGAGGAGGTAACACACTCTCTGTAACATGTCCGGTGGTGTGTTTCCACCTGCCAATAAAACGGTGCGGTCTGAAGGCCAGGGTTGGGGGTCGAGGTCGGGCTTACACAGAGTGTGAGTGATGAGCTTCCTCTCAGCTGATAGAGTGTAAACGCTGCATTATCGGACCACACTGATCTGTTAAACTCCAATTGGCAAAATCAATAGAGGGTGAGGAATCCTCTTCATCCTTCTGGTAACTCAGCCCTGTCCAGTCGATGCCTACGCAGCCACTAAAGCATGTTTTACCGCAGACAGAACTGTTGCAGTGTGTTCATGTTTGTGTCATGTGTGCAGTCTGTGCGTCACTGTGTGTATTCGTGTCTGAGCGATGAGTCCGGCTCAGCTTTAAAAGGTCAGAAACTGCAGAGAAACATTTCGTCCCCTAAACTCAAAAAGCAGAAGATCACATTCCTCTGTGGCAGAAATATGTTTGACAGAGTGTCTGTGTGTGTGTGTGTGTGTGTGTGTGTGTGTGTGTGTGTGTAAACAAAGCTGAGCAGAGCCTCTTTCCCAGCTACACCACACATCATACTTCAAGAACCATATCAGTATTTTTCCACTTACTACACATCACACAAACTTTACATTAACCCCAACCTTTCTCCAAAATTAACATTAAGCAGGACAAACCATACCACCTGCTTTACCACACAATGATAACCTAACAGTGACAAACATAGATTCAAGGCTATTAGGATATTCACTGGATTGTCCATCTCAACCAAATTTCAAGTCTCTGCAAGTTGATTTTCAACGTAAACTGTTTAAAATAAATGGCAACCAATGGCTGAGAAGGAGAAATAAAAACTAGCCTGATAACCTGACTGAACTTCAGTCTGACATTGTGTTCATGTAAGCTGAAGTTGATAGGAGCGCTTAAGTTAGTGCTTATCATGTCCATTGAAGAAATATGTTGAGGCAGAGTTGTTATTTCTGAGTCTACTGACTGCTGTATCTACGTCCCCATCCTTAACCCCATCTACGAAGCTCTGGATTGGTTCTACAAATGGACAAACAGTCATGAACCAGCACAACCTGGAACCAGGCCCAAAACACACATCACATCTTCTGTTTTATTCTCACACTTTTGTGTCTTTTTTTGTCAGTTTTATCAGTAACATCCAAAAACAAACCTGCATATGAGACTGCATATCTGAATTTTGTCTCAGTGGTCAAATTCATGTCTTACCCAGTGTTGGGGAAATTACTTTGAAACTGAAGCTACAAGTCGCTCTTCATTGGAAGTCGGTAACACTACACTTTTGTTGAGAGTAGCAAACTGCAATACAAACTCAGAAAATGTAGCATAACACACTGAAGCTCTGTCACATCAAGAAACATCTCAGCCAGTGTTGGATGGATTACAACAGCAGGATCGAATGTTATCACTCGATTAAATGGGCGTTATCAGCTTCATAGATATGGGTTAGAAGGGACCTGCTACACCTACTAGTAGATTCTGAAGGCCATTAGGTGATCTCCTGACTTTTCCTCTAGTGCCACTATCAGACCAAAACTTTAGTTTATGACCAAATACCTGCAGAACTACTGACATTTCCATCAGCCTCAGCTGTACTTTTTGTTTAGTGCTAATTAGCAAATGTTAGCATGCTAACACGCTAAACTAAGATGGTGAACATACTGAACATTACATCTGCTTAACATAAGCATGTTAGCATTGTCATGGTGAGCACACTAGCATGCTGACGTCAAAGCACCACTGTGCAGCCTCACAGAGATACTAGCATGGCTGGAGGCTCTTAATCTTGCGCTATTTTGGGTCACAACATGGCTAAAGTCAGCAGTTAGACACGATAAGAGCTGAAGAGACTGCCAACAGGTCGTCGATAAGCAAAGCTTAGGAGATAATGAGGCTCTGATAGAAAATGGGTGGAGATGGTGAGATAAAGATAATTCCACAGCTACAAAGACTTCTCTAAATCATAACTAACTAGAGTTCAGTGAATTTATACAAATCTTTTAAGTCTTATCTGTTGTTTACATTCATCTGACTGCTGGCATTGCTGGTTGCTTTGCATAGTTACATTTTACATTCAACATGAGATATGGCTGCCGTCTGGTAAAAACCTCCAAAATGTCAACTTTTCAGAAACACCTTCTTTCAGATCAATAGCATAATGAATTTTAGACGTTAACATGTAAAATTCTAAAGAGTTTCACTTGTTAGGAGAATTTACTCAACCTGTGTACACGATCCTAATTGTTCTTTCTTCAGCTGATATAAGCTCTCACCCAACAGCAGCACTAAACTGCTCTTCTTCATTACACACTTTTAGTTAATTAAAAATGTTGATGCAGGACATGACTAGACAAAGGTCAGCTAGTGAGTTGAGTATCTGAACGAAATATAAAGTCAATCAGGCAGTATTTTCTTTGACAATCTAGTCTAAAAGTTGTCTGAAAGTCTAACCACCTGTTAGGCAGAGTGGTTATTGTAAATGCAGGAACATACTTTTTCTTTTTACAAAGGTAATCTGCGTGTCAGAGTCTGTGCTCATTTCATGTCGTCTATAAGATCGTGTTGGTTAGTTGTCCCTGTTCCGTCTCTTTCTGTACTGTGAAATGCTCTGATAAGATGATGGGACTCCTTCTTGTCAGTTTATTGCACTTGGGTCACGTTTAAGTATTAAAAGCAGCCATCCCTGCAGAGCGGCTTCAGCTGATGGGGTTTGCCGCAGGAGTGTGCAGCTGTAACGCGATGCCCCGCTTCACGCCGGGTCCACGCTGTGAGAGCGTGATCAGCTGGAGAGGTGGAGGAGGGGGGGAGACTTGGTGGTGGTGGTGGTGGGGTAATAGGAGAGTGGTGAGTGGTGAGGGGTGACGGAAAGAGAGGAGGAGGAGTAGAGAGAGTAGAGGACAGGGAAAGGAAATATGAGGAGAGCTGGAGAGTCGAGAGACAGAGAGAGAGAGAGAGAGAAGGTGACGCAGAACTAAAGAGCCTTTCAGAGCCCTGACCTCAACTAGACCTTGTTCAAATCCAGACTGAGCCCTGCATGTCAACAAACCCATCATTTTCCATGTATGGTGCAGCAGGGGTTCAGTTTTTTTTTATGTCACTGACCCTAAAAATAGATTATCTGAAGAAGATTATTGTGGTTGATTAATTACATTTTAAACTTTTCTTTGGCTGCTTATGAAGACACCCGGGTCCTGTCCTTGGTAATTTGTCTGGGACCTTCGTGTGTTTTTGACATTTGTAGAGGAAACTCTGGGGACACACTGCTACCTTTAAATGAATACTAAATTGCACTGAAAATGTAACTATGACTTAAAACCATTCTTTCAGATTTATTTGACTTTTATTCAAGAATTCCTTAAAAAAACCAAAGCAGGCTGCGGTCATGTTTGTCAGCAGAATATCTCAAAAATAAAATGAAATCTGGTTGGTGTTGGTGTGTTGGTGGTGAGATTAATGAATATTTGATAAGTGATCTTTATGTATGACTTCCACAGATGATTACGCTTTCCAGCCAAAATTACAGGTACAAGAACAGGTGGAGACTGTATTGCAGGTGCAAGAAATTAATTAAAATCTAGATTAATGTCTGTGTCTGTAATGTCCAACTCTCTTCACTCCAGGAGTTGAAGGTAATAAATCTTCTTCTACCCGAGTATCTGTACATGAGAATAGTGCACTTTTCAAAGGTAGAGTACAGATGTTGTGGCCCAGGAAGGAGGATTTATTCATTGATAGTATGATTAATAGTAATTTGCATAACATGTTATGAAAGTGACATGAAATGACTAGTAGTTCATCAAAGGTAGTTTGCTCATTGACCTGTTGATCTGTTATAAAGGCCATGTCATTGGGCATACTTTAAGGGCTTAAGCTCTTATGCAACCATGTAAATTGCTCTATATAAGCGACCGTTTCAGCTAACACACTACCAACTTGCAATATCATTTTGTAAATGTTCGTTCATTAGTACTTAAAAGAGCATAAAAATGTGTTCAACATGTCTTTACTGCATGAAAAAGGCTCACAAGACCTCTGGACTCTGGAAAACAAGCTGCAATAAATGCTGGAAAGAATGGGGGGGGGATCATTAAATAGCCTCAGAGATAAAAAGCATCCATTAGCACTAGTAATGCACGCAGTCGCTTTGTGTCTGTGAGAGGATGTTAATGGGTCCTTGTTGTGTCTGCTGTCAGAGAAATGTGACAGGGAGAGTCTGAAAAGAACCCGAATCCACGTGAGTCCGAACACCGCAGAGAGTCTATCTGAACAGACGGAGAGGAGACAAAGAGAGCAGAGGCCTCATCAAACCACACACACACACACACACACAGTCCAAAATACCTTCACACATGTATGAGCACTGACGGTTTTCCCATAATACACCATTCATGCGTAATAGCACTGAAATGATTCATCAGTTAACTGATTTAGTTTAGCTATTTAACAACATTTCACAAGAACACTATCAAGACAAAGATAATATACAACAAACCAACATAAACATTATATATATATATATATATATATATATATATATATATATATATATATATATATATAATAAATAAAGGTGTTTGTCTAAAATTATGAGGGAGCTGAATAACAGCAGGGTTTATTTCTGCAGAACAGAAAGAAAAAGTAAATATTAACATAGATATTAACATCACCCAACCACTCCTCGAGAAATAATAATAATTATCTTTTCTAAAAGACGACTAGTGACTTGTGATGGACAGTTTGAGGTCACAAAAAAAGTTGTTTTCAACCAATGTGCTGACACACACGTGCAAGCACACAAGTGAACAGTTGTCACCTCCTACATAACAAATACAGAAATGTGCTCTCACACCCTCTCTCTCTCTCACTCACACACACTCACACACACACACACACACACACACACACACACACACACACACAGTGTGACGGAATGCTTATTGTCTCTGAAGCTACTGTAATTCGTCTCATCACACAACATAAACACTTTATCTGGAGCAGAAACAATTCACAGAGGTCAAAGGTCAAATGCCAAATGAGGCACAGTATTGGACGGGGACATTCAGAGGTCCCTGTGACTGTGAACTAATGAGGCTGCTGGGAGGCCTGCTGTACATGTGGACTTGTGTGAACAGTTAACCCTTTAATGATGCTACTGGTTTCTGTTTATGTCCATTAGAATCACAACGCTTTCATGAAAACCAAATTATGAAAGGAATACTCTACACAACACACTTGCCTGCTCTCTCACCAGGAGTTAGATGTGAAGACTGATAACTTTCATTTCTGTGACGTGCTTTGCTCAAAAGCTGGAAGCAGAGCTGTGAACGTGGTTTTCAGCACTGCACTGCTGCTGCAGCTGTCAGTGACGTCAGCGTCTGCAGAATTTCCACCGTATTGCAACAAAGACAGCATGAAAATTACCCACAGATTGAACTTATTGTTAAATAGATGAATAGGGGAACATGTAATACGGATAGAGGGCATTCACCTTGTTGTGAATGCTTGGGCTTTCTATTCACTGAGCACAGCAGGTGCAGAATGAGGTGGACTTGATTAGGTGGTGTTGAAGGTCACACAACACGACGTGCTGACACACAAGTCCAGGACACAATGTAACAGGAAGCCACACAAGCGTACAGCAGTGAAGGACACTGGACGACAGGATCAGATAAGTTTCAGCCAATGAAAATTAGTTTAATCAAGTTAAGATCTTAATTACTCGTATTGTTTCCTTTCAGCACTTACCTATAAATTTAAATCCAGTTGGCAAAGCTTGTTTTTCAGGCCTTTGGTAAGATGCAGCTCAGCACCAAAATGATATGGCCACCTCCGTTGTGAAACACGACTCGGACAAAACAATGTGCCAATGTTTCGGGTGTAGCCAGCGGATATCCAGATAACGGATATGCAGGCCAAGACTTCCTCTTCTGTGCACCGGTCACTGTTTACAGTCTGATTAGCAATCTGGGAACCCATCGGATATCATCTGACGATGATCTGAATGCAGATAAATTAAAAACAAGCTAATAAAAAGTTCATCTCTAGGGCTCTGAGATTGATAAAAAGATAAATCGTCTTCAGACCATAGCCGATGGGTTCTGAGGCGGCATTCTGATCAATCCGTTCCGCCTCTTTTGCTCTCCACACGACTGTTTACCTGCATGCAACCAAAGCCCGCTCAAACATGACTGGTCAATACCACTCAAATGGAAACCAGAACACTTCTGGAGATTCTGCATTCAGATGCAGATATCTGATTATAGAGATTATCCCAAAGTAAACAGAACACAGAAATCATTTAACTTAGCTTTTGAAGCTTGGTGCATGGGGATGTTCCTCTGGAGCAAACATTACCAATTTCAACAGAGGTTAACAGATGTTATAAAAAACTGTCTCGAAAGGCTTTGACTGCTCCGTGGGGACGGTTATCGCTGCTGTGGAGACCTGACCATTTGGTCCAGCCGGTCTCATCTTTTCTTGTTTTTGGGGAGGTGAAAGTCTCCAGCGTGGATTTTGTGGATTTCTTGCACAAAAATAGTGTTACAACATTGCATTTTGTTCACAAAGATGTCACAAAACTGCCTTTTGTCCGACCAAAAAATACGGTAGCCATATTCTAAATGTTCCATTACTTTTTTCGGCACATTTATATATTTGTACATGAAATTCATTATTCATCATGTGACAGTTTCAGTTCCAATAAAACTAGATAAACACACCGAGTACTGAATGCATTTACTGTCAAGAGGTGATACAAGTTCAGACAGCTCAAACAGGTGGATGTGAGATACATGGAGGCTGTGACAGACACGTGAGCTGCAATAAAGGCCATGTGGGATAAAGGCCAAATACTGTATATAACACTTCAGAGAGGGTGGGGGTAAATGAGACGAGGTGAGGGAGGGTGGGTGGATGAGCTGGAGAGAAGATAAGAGAGTGTTAGAGAGGTGAAAGAAGACTGGAAAGGGTGCAGAAAGAAGAAGATGAAACTGGGTGAAAAAAGGTAAAAAGACAATAAAAGTAAAAGCGGGTGAAGGGAAAGAGAGGTGAGAGAAAAGAGAAAAGTTTGGACAGCGATGGGTGAAAGAGCTGGGAACACAAAGACAGACCAGATGGTTCAGGACGTCCAGAGCGGCAGCCGAGTCCTCAGCTGACCGTCACTGTTCTGCTGTGATCAGAGGACACAGACAGAGGGAACACGAGGTCAGCCTCTGGGTCAAAACCTGCAGATACAGTGTTTGTATTTAAATAATAATCTAACTTAATCAAATTCATTAGAAAAAACATGTGAAATGAATAAATAATCAAAAATTAAACGTTCTGTAAAGCTTCCCACCAAATCTGCAAACCCTAATAGATTACCACAGTTACACCAGCCAACAAAAGGTGAATCTTTCAGACCAATAAGCCTTTTCAATGAGAATGAAAAACGTTTTTTTAGCTATGTTGGCATCTAAAGTAGCAAAAGACAACTATTAAGCTTCATCCTATAGAGGAAGCTGGCAGACGCAAATGGTTTTGTTGGGTAATTTGGGAAATTCTGTAGTTTTGTGGTATATTTTAGGCTGTTAAATATATAATAAAATGTTTCAAAACGACAAATCATTTAAAACAGCTCGGTCAGTGTATTTACTTCAGATAATTTTATGTGGTATTTTGGAAAAACACGTTATCTCTGCCTGCAGCCACTGACTTAGTGACGTGAAAGGGGAAACCACACGAGTTGGAACTCAAGGTAACTGAAAAAAAGGAAATGAACTACAAACCGAAACAAGAAACGTGGTGCAGTAAAGCAAACATGATGAAACAAACATAAAGTGGAAGAAGATATTTATGCTTGAAAATAACATGTTGTATTCTGAAGTAACAAAACAAAACCAGAGTTTGAGTGATTGCACATCATGCCTCACCACAACAGCTTCAACATGAAATGTGCTGATGTGACACAATAAAAATGTCGCTGTTGTCAGTAAGCAGAGTTTCGCGTGCTCTGAAATCACCAACAGTCCGGTTTAAAGTGTCAAACTGGGACCAAACCCTGTCAGTCATGATGCTGTAACCACACAGAAACCAGTGATTGATGGGTTTTAATTAAAAACTCACTACAACATTCACTGCACACGTCACTGCCAGGACCAGGGGCCCTGACATCTCTGAATCAGTCGGGTGTCACGCTTCGATCCATAAATATTACAGTGTCAATAAGTGCTATATAAATAAACTATTATTATAATTATTATTATTACTTTAAACATAGTTAACTGTCTGAATGAACAATGTATGAGCCTGATAATCTGACAGAATTGTTATTTTAATTTCACTTCATTGATTTAAGGTGGAACAATAAATGGAACAAGGATAATTAAAGAAGCCGCCAACATGCACATTAAAGATTAAATAAGTAAAATTAGCATCTGTCAAATTTTATTGCAAACATAACAAAAAGCTCCATCTAGTTTTGAACAAATATTCCAGCCAGGTATTGGAAATAATGAAGGTTATTATCAGCTGCCACTCAATGAACAACCTGGGTAACGTTATGTGTTAAAGCAGACCTGCGGGGCTCTGACATCCAAAGGTACGCCGCACATTTTGACATTTTGATATCCATGATTTGCTTCCTAACGTTTTATAATCAGCCTGCCTGTGCACATAGACTCAATTCGCTGCCAACTGTAATACTGTAATGAAGTTTTACTTTTTAAAGCTTTTACAACAACAAATTTTAGTGTCTGACTGTCAAGCTGGCCACTGGAAACTCTCTGCCGGTGCTCCGGTGACCGAGGCCGAGCAAAAAGACTACACGGGGGAGGGGAGGGGCTCTGCCTTCCATCCCATCAGCACTTTGCTCCGACTGCTTAATTTAAAACACACTGGGTTCCTACGCAGCTCTGATCTGGGTTAACGCCGCCTATAGGCCCCCAGGATCAATATAGTCTGGACAACTGGCAGCACAGTTTGACAGGCTGTGACATGGCTGCAGTGCTGCTGCCTTATCCAGCTGAGTTATGAGAATGTAGAAGTAGGTCTGGTGTTGCTGCTAGATTTAGAAAACAAAAACTCCTTAATAAAATAAATTCATCCCACTTCTCCTCCTCCTCTCTAACCAAATCCTTCTCCACATTTGAAATGTGTCTGTTATGACTTTTGTGAGATCTATCTATCTATCTATCTATCTATCTATCTATCTATCTATCTATCTATCTATCTATCTATCTATCTATCACTAGCCTCACTAGCCGTGTTTCCATTCAACTGTCAAGTGAATTTTTCAAGTGAACTTTTGAAATGTTGCAAAAAAGAAATTGAATTAGGCGCGTTTCCATCAGTTGGTTGGGAGCGAATAAACTCGGCTTGTTGCAAAGTGTAGTTTGGTCAGAAGTTGGCGGTATACGCTATACTTTACACATTGTTGTAATCCGCCAGCCATCCGCCAGAGTAGAAGAAGGTTGCAAACCGGAAACAAAACAAATCGCCTCGACCATCCAACCATGAATGTATAAAGAGAACTGGATACAGCATCGGAGGCCTCCAAACCGCTAGGTCTCATGGGTCTCGGAGCCAGTGCACTAGCGCTTCCTTTAGCCCCGCCTCCCAGCCGCTCTGTCTCAGGCTCACTCACATGAATGGCAGTCACTCTGTAACTCTGGATTTGGCTATTTATGCATTTTACAACTTTTAGGACATCATGATTTAAATAAGGGCTATTTAAGTGTTCGTACTGGCTAGTTGTTGTACCTCAAAAAAAATGATCCGCTGATTTACAGACGTCTCTTTCCCAATGTAAGTCTATGGGAAAAAGTCTCTTGGGGCCAGTGTGCATCACGTGACGGACCCGGAAGTTGTAATTACACGGTTTGGCCACTATGTCAAATTGGCTTCAAAGCCTGGCGCTCTTCCTGGGGGCTTGCATCCAACCCATCTACGGGATCTATGTTTCATGCTGTCCGGAGACGAAGACAAATTAACGCGTAATGGTTCAGTTGAAACAGCTGATCAGTCATGTGAGTTAAATGTTCACTGCGTCAGAACTTCGGCAAAGGCGTTTCCATATCCCATTTAACATCAACTCTTTTTCGACAAAAACAAACCACCTCAAGCGAGCGTAAAAACCTTTTGGCACAATTGAGGAAGTTTTATTGAATTTTGCTGTTTCCATACAGCTTTTCTAATGCGATACTTCAAAATACACATAAAAACTTACAGCAATACAGCATCAAAATGCTGATGAATTTTGACTAATACAACAAAGCCTGTTTACTGTCAGTTCAGCAGGGCAGGACTCAGCCTGTAAGAAATTCAGTCTATCCATAGTTGCACAACACACCCACACGGCAACCCCCCACCACACACACACACACACACACACACACACACACACACTCCCAGGGTGTGTTTTCAGTCTGCTCACCTCACAGTCACCAGCTGATGAAAGAGTCTGTTGCTCTGAAGGCTCTGAACGTCACGTCACAGTCATCAGTGATACAGTGATTTCCTGCCATCACAATGAACTGATTACTGAATACTTCATTCCAGTCATTCCAAAGATGTCGACTTTGGGTCTCGTAAAGTGTTCACCTACCTTAAAACCGTGTTCACGTATGTGGAAATAGTGAAAACATGATGTTACATGCAAGAATGGAGCACAGCATGTGAATA
Organism: Macquaria ambigua; assembly: GCA_008360985.2. NCBI lineage: Eukaryota > Metazoa > Chordata > Actinopteri > Centrarchiformes > Percichthyidae > Macquaria > Macquaria ambigua. The sequence goes on along the minus strand of VMKM01001612.1, from coordinate 4,900 downwards.
CTTTGATGCATCTGCTCCAAATATACAATGATGATATATATGAGCTTCAAATAAACATCAGGGATGAACAGAAGTTTGACATAATCAGATTTGATTATAATCTTAAAGAGTAGATTTGTGGCTGGTTCTCCAGATACAAATAGCTCTATAGAGCTCTAAGACAGCCTTCTAGCCATCCCAAATTTCGTTGTCCCTGCAGAAACAAACTTTTGAAAATAAATTAGCACTATTTCTGAAGGAGGTCTTGTGCAATTGGCATCTTCCTTAAACAGTTTGAAGTCCATTATGTCTCCAAAAGACACAAGAGCAACCACGGACAGAGGACAGATAAAAACCTGAAAGTTAACTTGTTGTAATGAACAATGACTTTCCAAACTAAACTTATTTTCAAATCAATATCACATCCAAACAGGACTAGATTCTCCAGCAAACAGACAGCTAAAACAGCCTCATAAAACCAGTAAACATGTTTTAACTGATGTTGAAGACCCTGGGCTGGGCACCTCAAAATATTTCTCACATTCTTGAAACTGTATTTAAGTAGAAGCATGAAAAAATAACCATCACATTCAGAGCTTGTGGCCCTTTAATGTGAAAGGAATGTTTTTTAGTACCCGAAATAATAAGTGAAGAGAGAATTAAACTGACAGGAGTACCATCAGCTGTGTACAGACTGTTTCTCTGGTGGGTTGTGTGCAGGCCGCACTGCTGCCAACGTTTTCAGTTTGTATTTTTATCTGATTTGATTGAGTCACGTCCTCTTTATCTGTTGTGGAGAAATTAAGCAGAAATTGCACAAGTGTATTTGAGTGTTGCAATGTTAAATGGGCAGTGACAGCAGGTTTTGCACAGTGTCAAGAGAAAAGAGAGTCTTCTCATAACAGGTCAACTTAATTCTTGCAGACATCAAGTAAACAAAACAAAAACAGGTATTAAATCAAAAGTCTAGTCTGCTGTCTTACTGATGACAAAACTAAAGTCCTGTTGCTCTCTGTACACCTCAGTCATTGTCTTCTCTTCACAAAAGACACTGTTTCACTTCACTCCCTCCTTCTTCACTAGGGCAGTCAGCTTACATGGTTCAGCTGGGCAGCAACCATTGTCCTGGATGCCCTGCTGCCTATGGGTTTTGTAGTCTTTTTAACAGATGCCATGATGGTTTGTAGTCCTTGTTGCAACCACCGAGAGGGAAAGTATCTCCCCTCTATGACACTGCCTCTCATGACATCACAGTGTTTTTGTGTCTTTGCATTGGTGGAACTCCAGATGAAAAGAAAGCAAACAGAGAAACAAACCAGGGTATCATGCTGACACGCAGGATATTCATGCAGGGTTTGAGTTTCACCTGTTGCATCATTGCTTCCATCTCACCGTCTTTTTCTCTCTGCTCAGTAAAACACACACGGCCTCAAATGTCACACCAACACTGACGACTAATGAAATATTGAAATATATTAAGAAGATTTGACTACTTTTGTTGTCTAATCACGTTCTGCTACACATGAGCGGGTCGGGGTCACATTTCTGTACAGCTGCTCTAATCTGTGAGTATCAGTTATTACTGCGCACTGACGTCAGTAATGAGGGAGCAATGTCAGAAAGGAAGTTCATAGCTGAAACATACAAGCAGCACACATATGGGGTCATAGGTGAAATGGCAATGGCACAACACCAGACCGACCTGAATCTCTGAACAAACTGCAGTTGTGCGTGGCGATCGAGAGGTCGGACTGGTTGTCATCTGAACCCCACATCAAATCCCAAAACAAAAACAAAAGCAAAAAATAAATTAATTAATTACTTGAAAAATAAAAATGTTTGTTTTTAAAAATCAAGTTTTCAAATATCTTGCTCAACATTTGAAATGCTTGTTTAAACAGCACGTTTTGTTTTGTTCACAGGGTTCATTTACTACTTGACTAAAGTCAAACAAAGAAGCTATACATTTCTATGTTCTTGTCTATTTTGAACTGCTACATTATCTTCAGCACCACCTGTATATCCAAATTAATTAGGAATATTCTTGCATTTGTGTACATTTAAAACAATCAAATTCAAATAAGCTTTATTGGCATGACAGATCAGGAATCTATGTTGCCAAAGCAGTACAGAAATACAATATAATAAAGATATTAAATAACATAAATAATAATAAAACAAACAAACAAATGTACACTTCCAGTTGATCCCTCCTTATTGAACTGCTTTTGTATGAGATTGTGCTCTACAAATGAACTTGACCTTGATGACCCCCACGCAAAAAAATAAAAATAAAATATAAATAATAAAATATTACCACCTCTAATAAGTCATAATTATAGCATTTCTCTATACACTGTTCAGGAAGTAGTCATGTAAAGTATACAAGATTGTAAATGAGCTGAACCATATAGGGGTACAGTCCATTACAGTAAAGAGAGATCATATACATGTGATGCAGAGGTGGTTATTTTAGCTGCCAGCATGTCTCAGTAGTTCAGGTCAACAGACTCAGAATGATATAGATGCCAGAGAGAGACTTCTGCGGGGAATGCAGTATGTATGTCCTACATTCTCTGTAGGACATACAGACGGATACACACTGAACATGAGCCTGCAGTCTGGTTGAAGTAGTAAGCGAAGGAAAAAATGTTCTAAACTGAAGTGTGAAGAAATGAAAGGGAAAGAAATAAAAGTGAAGCATTAATTGTGTCTGTCACATGTTGCCGTGTGGGTTTAAGGTTGTCAGCAATTTACTTAATTAGGCCTGAGATAAAACAGATATATGTATTTTGAATACATCGGTCTAGATTTGTTTTATTTTACATTCTTAATCAGTCAAGTAGCATCAGGGGCGTAAATATAGACAGTGCAGGCAGAGCAGCTGCACTGGGGCCCCTGGGGTGCGGGGGCCCATAGTGGACACTTGCGAGTCGGAAATAAGCCTGTGTTCAAAGAAGCACTCACATTTAATTAAATATGGTGGCATTTGCTATATATGTAGCCAGTAGCAATCTGTAACAACATTATATGCCTAAGTAACTCATTCGACTGTACAATCCAACATATTAAAAGAAAAATATATATATATATATATATATATATATATATATATATGCAGGCTGGTGTGTGTGCGCTTCATAACTAGAAACTAGCGTGCACTAGGGCCCATCTTAACTACCTTACGCCACTGAGTATCATCCAACCTTGAGCAGTTTTAACTGATATGGCATAACAAATGAACTAAATATCAAGAAAACTTCCATGAAAAAAACAGTCTCTGAATGAGCTCATAGGTTTCAGTATAGCATAATTACAAAATATCTAAAGGAAACACAGAGGATGCGCAACGTGACAAGGTAAGGTCTGCTGAAGGGAAGTGATGCAAGTTTGAACTGCCACGGTGCTTCTTCATAGACTTTACAGCTGCACGTCCTCCTGCTGCTCTGGAAACAAGTAAAACGTGACAGAGAGACTGAAAGAAAGTAGGTCAAAAAACAAACCAGAAAACTCAAAAACTGTTGGCAAATAACTGAAGTATTTCAAGCAGTAGGAAAAGTAATTGACGCAGTAGTTGTAGTATATAGTAAATAGTATTGCTTCAACGACTACTTCAGTTACATCAAATACTGCTTAAAATAGTTCTACTACATTTATTACTGTCAAGTACTTCAACCCCTTCAACTACTACTACATTTAGTACTACTTCAAGTACTTCAACAACAGATTACGTCTTTGAAAATGAAATGTCAAATCTTGTTTGCATTTTACAATTGTTTAGAAAATAGCATTTTATTTTTAATTGTGACTTAAATATTGTTTGCATAAATGAAAAATCAGGTTACATTTTTAATGTTGCCTTTTAATTCTCAAATTTGAATTAATTAATTAAGCTTTTCCATTTTCATTTTAATGTGGTCATAGAAATGACCACATTCAAAGAAATTCAATGTCTGTGAAAATGACAATGCAAGTTGTTAATTTTTACTCAAATAACACATACATATGTGGAACATTATATTATTATATTATATCCATTATCGTGTTAATAAAGTCCCCTATAGGCTTCCGTAGTCGGAGATACAGGACTTACAATGTAGAAGCGCTCTCTTCAGCAGCAGTTTTTTGGAGCCCTGAACAAACTGCCTCCCTGACACTGCTGTGAATGAATGTATACATGAAGACTTTATGTTGCTGTGTGAACATCTGTATGTGTCTGTGTTGTACTGGCTGTGAAAACAAATCTCCATCCGGGTAATGCTGGTTGACATTTTATAACTAAATAAAAAAACAATTAACACATTAACATTTCAAAAGAAATTCAGTAAACTCTAGTACACACATATGAAACCATGGACCACAAAAGTGTGTGTGTGTGTGTGTGTGTGTGTGTGTGTGTTTACTTTGACCTTAAGCCACAGTTCTTCATGTTCTCCTCAGCTGAGTGCTGCCATTCAAAACTAACACATTATTCTCTTGTAATATGTCACTGGACATCTTCCCTGCAAGTCTATCAGCTTCTATCAGCTGATGGAGGAAAACACCAACACACATTAGCAGCATTTCAATTAAGAACATGGTGTTCCTCCAATATGGATACCAAGTCTCTGTTTGATGTGAGCGCAGTGACTGACCCTGTAAACATGCACCCATTACACAGTGTGACATACAATAAGAACGTATCCTGACTCCTGTGCTGCATCAGTTTAGACTTTGATTGATATTAATTGCTGTATTTTTTATATTTAATGATGCATAACAAATCAGGCTCCAGTCACTTTATCTGCTGGTTATTCCAGATCAGAACACATGGTGAGAGTCTGACATGAACATCAGTCTACACTTGTTTCATCATTTCCCTCTACCCATGAGCACTTGCAGTATGAAGTTCAGTTTTCTGTATTTGCCTCAGATTTTGTTC